>CAUYTI010030019.1:0-78015 GCA_963575145.1 Galago senegalensis | reverse complement strand
CTGGGTTAGGTGATACCTGCTTGCATTTTTTTTTTTTTTTGGCTGGGGCTGGGTTTGAACCCACCACCTCTGGCATATGGGGCCAGCATCCTACCCTTTTGAGCTACAGGTGAAACCCCTACCTGCTTGCTTTCTTGATCTTCTTTCTTGCAATATGTTGAGATAACAGGGAGAGGAAGGGTTGTCGGTAGTCCCTCCTTTTTGATCTTCTGATCAGATCAGTCATGTTTGTGTAGATAGAGGGAAACCTCCTTCCAATGGCCAGTTAATCTCTAAGGGATTTAATTCAAAATATTCTTTATACCAGGTAGTCATATTTTGGGGTGAAATTTCCTGAGCTTCTTCAACACTACACCTTGAAGTTCATGCCCTATTTCACTCGTAATTTTTTTAAATACAAATAAAAACTCCAAGTGGCTCCCCAGTGACAGTACTGAATGGCAGTACTGCAGTAACTAAAGTTCTATTTCTTATTTTTGCACCCATTGTGTTCTATTTGTTTGTTGTAACTCTATTGTTTAAAGGCAGATATATGTAGTACCCAAAAGTTGGACAAGCAACTTCCTTGGTGGAAACATGGGAGAATTCTGATATTTCTGGATTTGTCACCAAAAGCTTGGGACCTGTGCTCGAGGCTGCATCAGAAGAACATTATGAAAGTTAAGAAGAAGAAAGAGTTTATTACTTTCCTAGCAAAGAAGGAAAAATGGGGGACTGTCATCCCAACAAATTTCCTATACAGAAGTAGAAACACAGAGCTTTTAAAGTGAGGGCCCTGAGTTCTAGGCTATTGTCACTTAACTTCAGTTAAAGATTCTAAGACGACAAAGCCATGACCTCCACCCACCTGGTCCATCTCCTTCAGTGCAAAGAGCAAAAGACCTCCCTCGCCCACCACTGCCAAGGCAGGGATGCAGGTCTCCGTTTCTAAAACAATGAGAGACATTTTAAAGAGAGAGAAAACTTTTTTTTTGCAATTTTTGGTTGGGGCTGGGTTTGAACCCACCACCTCTGGCATATGGGGCCAGCGCCTTACTCCTTTGAGCTACAGGCACTGCCCAACAGAAAACATTTTTGCTGGTTTTTTTTTCCAGGTCATTCTCTCTGTTATAGATTTGTCCTGGTAAGGCTGAGACTGTGCAGGTGAGTCTGGGTGCGTCAGGACAGAATATAACTGGGAGTTCTCCAAAATTAACTTCTTTGTAGAGAACGATGCAAATTAATGGTAAACAATACAACTTATTAATTTGAAGCTTAATGTATATAACTAAAACTCAAAAATAACCACAGAAATTACTTAGAATTTAAATCCCAAATCTATTTTGTGAGGGTGGAATTTTATCACAGCCATTGTGGAGAATTGCCAGTTCATGGTGACAATGAAAAGCAGCTCAGCTGTTTTTGGTCTTATTGTTGCCTATAAATCCTCTACAGATCACACACTCCCTTATTGCCTACACCCTTAGCAAGCCACACACCAGGGATGAGGTGGGGGCCTGCAGGCCTCCCCTTCCAGTGTTGTGGGAACCCAGCTGCTGACGAGGCTCCACCAACGTCAGACCGCTTTGTTGAGGGCCAACTTCACACTGTCCCTCCAGCTGCCCTGACTAGGCAGTGGAAAGTGCGCCTAGAGAAGCCCTGTTGTTGGGAGGAGAACTGTGCACATCTCCACATTTACCCACTCTGCAGGGGCTGTCTGAGAAAATCGCACCAAGGGGGTGGCACCTGTGGCTCAGTGAGTAGGGCGCCAGCCTCATATACTGAGAGTGGCAGGTTCAAACCTGGCCCCGTCCAAATTGCAACCAAAAAAAAAAAAAAGGAAAAGAAAGAAAGAATATTGCACCAGATTGGGTTAAGAGTTGGAGGAAGGGCAGATGGCAGATTTTTAGAGCCTATTCTTACAGTCACAAAGGTTTAAGTGGACACCACTATGGAAAGGAATACTCATAAGGGCTGCCCGCCGTGGATTCCGTGGTCACGGTACCCTGGGGTTGGGTAGGGTTCGTGAGGGTAACAGAGTACCATAGGCACACCCCTGGCCAAACTGCAACAGGGGGGAATGGAGTTCCTGGCCAGTGCTCAAGACGGAAGCCCACGCTTGTTGAAGGGCCATCATGGTGTGTTGTTAGTCTATGTTATGTGTGTGTGTGGGGGGGGGGTTGAGAGATATGTGTTGGGAAGTGACCATAGCCATTTCAGCTCCCTGGGCTTACCCTAGGCTCAGAGCACAAGGTCAAAGACAACTCAAAAGATTTCAGCTGGCATTTGCAGAAGCAGCTGAGACTTCTGGGGAGGAGTTCAGCCTGGAACTAAGGAACAGAACTGGACCAAGAAACAATAAATTCAAGAAGCAATGGATTCTAGTTTAAGAGTTAAGCCATTTACTGGTAGCATTTCACCTGGTTTTAGAACTAGAATTTGCTGTGAGCCACAGTGGAATAAAGACATTTTGTGGGCCCTTTGGAAACTCTTGACAGAAGAAGAACATGAATTTGGGGTCAGTTTGTCAAGGGCCTTGAGAACTGGGGCAATGAGGCAGTGGGGAACAATAGAAGATTTTAAAGAAAGAAAATGGGGAATGAAATGTTTTGGAGATAGAGCTCTGGAGCCAGTGAGGAGGGAGAACTGGGCAGGGGGGAATGTGGATTAGAAGTATCAAGACCCATTAGGAAGGTGCCTGCAGAAGGTCCTGAAAGAAAGAACAAGGGCCTGAGCTGAGAGTACAGGATGAAAGGTTCAGATCTCCCCTAACCCAGTGCAGAGAAGGTGAGAGAGCAGATCAACAGATTAACACACTTACCACATAGAGACATGAAGACTATGGCAGGGCCTCACCCAGTGTGATGGGCAGGAACACCTTACGGGGTGACAGCCATTCTAAAGGATGATCCAGAGTGAGCTGGGCAAAAAGGCTCAGCAGAAGGCACTGGGCAGAGGAACAGCATGTGCAAAGGCCAGAGGCCCAAGAGAGCATGAGGTTTTCACAGATCTGCAGGGTTTGCTGGGTGTGGCGGCGGCCTGGGTGTGGGTAAGGGAGTGTCAGTGAGGCTGACTCACAAAGGACTAGTACCCTAGTGCCAACCGATGTATGTGGGGGTAAAAGGTGGGGCTTGAAATATGGGACTGCAGTCTACAAGCCAAGTTAGGGGAGAAGGTAAAGACTGGAAGGCTGTTGTAAGCAGACGCTGTCTTGGATCAGCTGGAGAAGTCCAGCTTTCTTCTCTTCCCGCTCTCCCCGTTACATTGTGTTTTATGTGGCCATCAATGTGCTGGTGATTTCCCCCAGTCTAGATAATTACCAGAATGGAATCACTCAGCTCTGTGGAGCAAACTGCTTGGGCAGAATAACCTCCAAACTTCGTCTCTGCCTGGCGGTCTCCACCCCCAGGGAGTTACAGGCTGTGCTGAATTAAGCCCTGGACTAAGTCCCTGGGGCTAACGGGCCATTAGCCAAGGCTGAGGATGGAGGTGGCTCCCGCCTACAGGCCTCAGATGAGGTCCATGCTGCGCGGACTTGCTCTGGGGCTCAGAGGGTGCAGTGTCCTGCGGAGAGTGAGCTGAGGTGAAGCAGTTGGAACAGTGAGAGGACCGGGAGGAATGAGGCTTTTTCCTGCCTGCTCTGCAGGGTTGGTATTGTGCTGAGGAGTCGAAAACCGATTTTTCTAGCCCATAGAAAGTCAAACTCACTGAAAAGGAAAAAAAGTTGGCATTGCTGCAGCAAAACTCGACTGGAACTCTCTAGAATGCGTGTGCTACTTTCTTCTGTTTTGCAGGTTGCATTCTCTGGAAGGCCTGCCGGGCTGGGCAGGGACACATTTAAAGGGAAACTGCTGCATTTCTAGGTTCTGGGCTCCAGGCTTCCTGAAAAGGGGAATAAAACTAAAACAGTATTTGGACTTTTAAAAACATTAGAATTGCTGGCTCGGTTCAGACTGCCATTTCTTAAAATACTGCCCTCTACTCACCAATCCACTGCCGTGGAACCGGTCGGGGCCGTCCAGAGTCCTTTGGGTTTGGTGACAAGAATTCTCCTTGCCCACCAAGGTTCTCCATCGTCTCTCCTCAACTTCTGCCTCCCTCCTGTGAACTTCTATCACAGATTCGAGCCAGCCTGTCCTCTTACTTGCCCTCCTAGACACCAGGCACTGTGTTTGTTTCTGTTTTTGTGTTGTGTGTGTGTGTGTTTTATTAGCTTGTGTCCTTTTAACCTAAAGAATGTAAAACCAGTAGAATGATTTCTATTCTTGCATCTTATTTTGCATTCTTACTTATGAAGCTTCCCCTGTCTCTCTTCTTCATCCATCCAAATATTCAAGATTCAAATTTGAGGCTGGGCACGGTGGCTCATCCCTGTGATCCTAGCATTCTGGGAGCATCACTTGAGCTCATCAGTTTGAGACCAGCCTGAGCAAAAGTGAGACTCTGTCTCTACAAAAAAAAGAAAATCTGCCCTTTCGGCCGGAGACGCCATCTTCCAGTAATTTACCAAAATGACAAACACAAAGGGAAAGAGGAGAGGCGCCCGATATGTGTTCTCTAGGCCTTTAGAAAACATGGAGTTGTTCCTTTGGCCACATACATGCGAATCTACAAGAAAGGTGATATTGTAGACACCAAGGGAATGGGTACTGTTCAAAAAGGCATGCCACACAAATGTCACCATGGCAAAACTGGAAGAGTCTACGGTGTTACCCAGCATGCTGTTGGCATTGTTGTAAACAAACAAGTTAAGGGCAAGATTCTTGCCAAGAGGATCAACGTTCATATTGAGCATATTAAGCACTCTAAGAGCCGAGATAGCTTCCTGAAACGTGTGAAGGAAAATGATCAGAAAAAGAAGGAAGCCAAAGAGAAAGGTACCTGGGTTCCACTGAAGTACCAGCCTGCTCCACCCAGAGAAGCCCACTTTGTGAGAACCAAAGGAAAGGAGCCTGAGCTCCTGGAACCCATTCCCTATGAATTCATGGCATAATGAACATATAACACAGCACACAGGAGTTACCAGTGGACCCACGTTTTTAGGTGCAAGAACCTATTTATTCCCCATGAGCTCATGGCATAATAGGTGTACAGCATAGCACACAGGATAACCAATAGACCCCATGCAACAGTGATACAAGGTGCTGGAACCTATTTCCCATGAATTCAAAAGTCAATGAACGCTTTGTCACATTCAATGGCAAGGTTCCTCACTGAGCTACTGGAACCTCTTCCCTATGAATTCATAGCATAGTAGATAAAAATAATAGCCTGCTGCTACTGTAAAAATGTTTCTTGTTCATTCACTAAAAGTGTGGTATTTTTTTCCCCAAAGAAGTATTAAAGCAAATTTTAATGTGTCCTAAAAAAAAAAAAAACTCACAGCGGTAATAGTGTAACTGGTACCACATCACCCACAGAAAACAAGATCACTATCAGGTTACAAGTGTTGCAGATATTTCAAAATATCATTTGCCCTTATCCCTGTTTCAAAACTATGAGGTCTGTAGAATTGCCCCGGATCTTTTTATTTAGTATGTTTTTAAAAAGGCACCTGTTCATTACCATTTCACACATTAGTTTTATTAAATACTTTGATACCTACTTTTTGATGTAATTAGTTTCTTTGAAATGCAAGGTTATTTTATGCACTTCAAAAAAAATCATTACTCTGCAAAGATAACCACAACTCCATCTGCCTGCTGAAGGGGTCCAAGCCACAATAAGAGATTAGGACCCCTGACTTCAAGGTGGAAAGAACGACAGAGGAGATGGGGCTGAATCAATCTTGCAAGCCAATTCTACAAACCCAGCCTGTCTCCCTGCTTGTTCTCTTCTGCCTTATAAGAAAGTCTCTTCTGGCTGGCTCTGCACTCAGTGAAACTTGGATACTGAAATGAGCAAGCCAGAACCTCTGTCTCCAACGCCCCTTCTTGTCCAGAAGGGGAATAAATACTCAAACACATGTAAAACACACCACAGATTCTTGCAACCTACAAAGGATACTCAGTCACGCCATGAAAGTTCCAGAGACTATCCTTGCATAGAATTCAAGTACAGGTTTTCACTTCTCGGGAGTAGAAAATTGACACCATCGTTGTATTCCTTTGTAGCTTTCTGTCTTTGAGAAGTATTAGGCTCAGAGAGAAGATCTCTTTAGAGAGCATGTTCTGTCTACGTTGATTCCATCACAAGAGGAATATCTCCCTCAAAGCACATATTACATCTCACGAGGCCAGTCTCGAATGACAAGTTCTTTTCTTCTGGTGACACTGTCTGTTTTCTCATAGACCACTTACGTCCTTCCCAATCCCAGCTAGAGTTAGGGGGGAGGTGTAGGGGAGACTGCCAGCAAGAGCTCTTTTGATTGTTCTTTGGTAGAATTTCCGTCAAAACCCTTGTAAGGGCCATCAGCCCCACGACACTTCCTAAAATAGAAATGCCAGAATGTTCAGATCTGCGTTTTAGGCTCCAGAGCTTGGGGCCTTCTATCTCACTGGTGCCGCTTTTGGAATGTAACAAATGGCTTAATAGATTTTCTTGGCTCCCACCCACTGCCTTGAAGCAATAGTCAGGGGGGTAGAAAATTTCAGAGCCATCAGCCATAACCCACACGAAACCGAGTCAGAAAGCATCATCCCACCTGAATTGCTGGTAAAAGTCTGCAGATCCCATTTTCATAGTCTGCAATAAAGACATAGCAAGGAGCTTACTGAAAGAGTTCTGCATTTATTAACGAGCTTTAAGAGACATTCTGGACTACTACTTGAAAGAACGACCACATTTTTTTCCATTGGTAAAATGGGGGCGTGACCCCTGCTAAATGAAAGGATACACGGGCCTGATAAAATTAAGTTTGCGAAGTTGCCATCTGGGGCTCACACTGACCGCTCTGTGCCAACAACTGGGTGAGGTTTCATGCCCCTGGTATGTCAGTGTCTCCCAGCTGTGTTCACAACATTGGCCGTGTCTGCCGAGTGGCGTTCATTATTGTTATGTGTTTGTATTGTGTATTGTAAGACGACAGCTCTGACGGTCATTCCAGAAAAAGTCTTTCAAAATTCTTTTGAAGGGTGGACTAGGTGCTGGCACGGGGGCATAGCTTCCCCAGGGGAGTACTGAAAGGTGACCATTGTGATAGTCAGCAATGAGGTATGGAGCACTTTTTCTAGGACAAGTTCTCGAAATTAATTGTCAGACCTCATCCATGTATATATAAGAAGTGGAGGCCAGGCACAGCGGCTCACACCTATAATCCTAGCACTCTGGGAGGCTGAGGTGGTGGCTCGCCTGAGCTCAGGAGTTCGAGACCAGTCCGAGCAATAGGAAAACCCCACCTCTACTAAAAATAGAAAAACTAGCCAGGTGTAGTGGTGGCTGCCTGTAGTCTGAGCTACTTGGGGGGCTGGGGCAGGAGTTGCTGTGTTGCTATGATGCCATGGCATTCCACCCAGGGCGACAGAGTGAGACTCTGTAAAAAGGATAGGAAAGGAAGGGAAAGGAAAGAAAGGTAAGAAGGAAGGAAGGAGAGAGGGAGAGAGAGAAAGAGAAAGAGAGAGGAAGGAAGGAAGGATGGAAGGAAGGAAGGAAGGAAGGAAGGAGAGAGAGGGAGAGAGAGAAAGAGAGAGGAAGGAAGGAAGGAGAGAGAGAGAAAAAGAGAGGAAGAGAGAGAGAAAAAAAAGAAATAAGAAAGAAAGAAAGAACAAAAGAAAGAAAGAGAGAGAGAGAAAGAAAGAAAGAGCTGAGACTTTTACTATGAATTTGCCTTAATAGAGAGGAGACTATCTTTTCTTTTCTTTGGAAAAATATTTTGACAAGTGGTTTTGGGTTAAAGAGCAAGAGTGGAAGGTATGAGCCCACAGAGGCTCAAATAGTCAAAGACTTGGTTAAACTGTGTTGTTTTATTTATTAAATAACCATGAAAGGATGAAGGCCTTTCTAACCATTTATTCATTCAACAAATATTCTAAGTGCCAGGCACTGGGACACCCAAGGATACCCCTCTGTGTCTTTGAGAAGGTTTTTGCATAAATCTAGACAGGGTTTGGGGCATTTAGAGAAAGTTGGGAGAAAAAGAACCCTTATCGCTTGGTGGCTGACAGCAAGGGCTTTGTTAGCCTTAGTAGTGTTCAAATCTCAGCTCCTCCTCTCACCGGTCTCATGATCGTGGTCAAGTTACTACATTCTCTGGTCTCCATCACCCACCAGGCTGTAATAAGAACTAAATGATAATGATGTGAAATAGTTAGCATAACAACTGCTGGTAATATGCACTTCACAATGATAGATAGCTGTTGTTATTGCATAAGACGTCTATATTATTAAATAAAACCTCTCTTGCTATACTTGTTCCCAAAGAACCTGACCTGAGAAAGTACATTTTTATAATAAGCCCATGTTATTAGTAAAATTGAGTTACTGACAATGCTGTATTCTCTGTTTCCCTAGAATGATCATGTTCAGACATTACTATCTTTCATTCGTTCAGTCAGTTGTGCATGTTGGGGGAAAGTTGGGGTTGTCGCAGCCTGGGTGGGGCGCGCTACTGGTATCTAGTGGGGTGGGAAGAGGCCAGGAATGCTGCTGAACATCCACAATGTACACAAAAGCCCCCCAAACAAAGAACAATCGAGCCTGAAATGTCAGTAGTGTCCAGGTTGAGAACCCCTGGTCTAGAAGGAGCTAGCACATGGTCCTCTATGTTTGCCCTCAATCATGCAGGCATGCTTGAAGCAAAGCAAATATTTGTTGAGGCCAACAATACGTCACACACTGTTTTAGGTGTTGGGAAGAGAATGGTGGCTGAGAGGGACATGTCCCTGTTCTCCTGGAGATTGCATTTTAGCAGAAGAGATAGACACAAAGTAATTGCATAATTAATAACTTAATTACAGTGCAGGTCACCAAACAGCACAGAGCAAGGTGAGGGTGTATGGTTGCAGAAACGATCCCAGTGTGGGAGCTGGGAACAGAGCTCAGTGGAAGTGGTGCTTTGGCTGACACTTGAAGGATCCCATAAGATTTAACCCATGACCTTGATGGTCCAATAATTCTGAGCTGGATCACTGAACTCAGCTGCCCCTGGACACTTGCTATCCATGAAATCATCACGAGACCGAACAGTATGGAAGTAGAGAACGTGCAAGCTGGAGCCAAATTATCTGAGTTTGTACCATCTTAAGTGACTTCTGTGTCTCGGTTTTCTTGGTCTCATTGGTTGAGGGTGAAGATTGAAGTAAATAATGGAATCAAAAGATTTCAAACACTCAAACAGTAAACATCATGTACATGTTAGAAATTATTAGAGTTAAGCCTACTCTTGGGAATGAAGGAGCAGGTCTTCTCAGCTAGAATCTGTCCTGTCTATTCAGGAAATGAGGAGAAGACCCAGCAAAAATGGGCGGATCCACACGGAGGCTCACATTTTCTGTACAGTCCCATCTTTTCTAAGGGAACTTGGCCATCTTTGTCTGAAAGGGACATCATTGGAGACTGGAGCTGAGACTCTTCTCACAATAGTGAGCAATTGGCATGAGATTGTGGTGGGCATCAGCTCACAGGAAGACAAAGAAGCAGAGTCCAATTCTTATTCACCTGGTAGTATTTTTGGACTCACCTGTATAGACTTGATTCTTTAACTCCAGGGTAAACTCATCCAAATCATTTCTTCCATGGAATTTCCATTGAATAGAAAAGGAGTGAAAGTGTTATTTTTTTTATAGCTGGCATAAAACCCCTCCTTTGGGAATCCTGTCTTATTTTTAGAAAAACTTCTTGATAATAAGTTTTAATTAAGGAAGGACAGTAATACAAAGGGGCAGATGACCAGATTTTTACCCTGAAAAATTTGGGAGAAGTAAGAGAAAGAGAGAAAAAGGGAAAAGTCACAGGAAAATATCCAGCAAAAGGGACAAAGAATGGTCAATTAAAAAAAAAATTAGAAAAAGAAATAGCTGAGGGATTTTTAAGGTCACGTGTAACTAAAAATCAATTTCCAAGTTGTGTGCTGGGTGGAAGTCATTCATCACCTCAAATCTTCCTTTGACAATTACTACCCAAATAAATGTCTTTTGTGAATTCTGGACTTAGACAAATCGAAGAAAAATTTCTGGCATCCACATCGACTTTGGTATTCCCAGTGTGAGGTCTTGGTGAGATTAACAAGAAATTAGGAGAAGTAACGGGAAGAATATAAGATGCTAGAATCTGCAGATATGTCGTAGCAGAGATTAAATTTTCCAGCTGAGTGTGGAATTAGGGGCTGGAGTCGATTTTAAGAAAACAGAGAACCGTGTTTACAGCGGACTCAACGAGTCGCCTGACCCTCCCCTTTGTACGTTTCACGGCAATGTATGGATCCAGCGTCTTTAGACAGAGCTTTTTCCCAGTGGGGGAATTAGGCTTACAGACCATTCTTATGATGGTGACAGATTAAGATGGGAAAGACAGTGAAAGAAGTCACTGAGCTCACAAAACAGAACAAGCAGAAACATTAAAATCTCAAACTGAAAAAATCATGAAAGAGCCTCGCTAACCTAAAAAAGCAAGTGTCTCGCAGACTGAAACAAGGAAATCACTAAAAAGGCAGAAATGTGGATGCGGTACTGATTTAAGAGTCACTTCTCTCTTTGATGAAAAGGGCATATTTAAACTTTATTTGCTTTCTCCAAGGTGCTCTCATGAGCTTTGTCTTGCTTGGGGATGCAGTAAAGTAGGTTTTAAAGAATATTCCTTGGAGGTGTCTTTTGCCTGAACTGATCACACCTGGAATGTAGATCTTGCTGAGATAAGAGAAGGGAAAACAAGAAAAAGCTATTTTAGTTAAAAATGCAGGTGCTTTGGGTATTTAACAGGATTTGATTCAATCAGTAAATATCAAAATCCCATAGAAAGCATGGATGATTCATTCTGGCAAAACCAGATTTGATTTCTAGGCCTGTGGGATCATTAGCAAGCTGCTTGGCCTCCTAGGCCCTCAATGGTCCTCATCTGTCAAGTGGGTAGAACAGGACCTACCTCAAAGTTTGCTGGGAATACAAAATGAGACCTAAAAGGATGTGCAGATCTGTTTCTGTGTCTGTTTTTGTGTTTATACGCTCGGTACTCATAGTAGTTTTAATTATGTCTGCGACTACTGAATTATTGAATAGCAAACCATTACTCCCAGGGGAAATATAGGTTAGGTTCCTTCAAGTCATGACATTTTCATCAACTGACCAATACATAACCTTGATCTATGTGTTTCTGTTTAAAGACACCTTACTTAATATATATTGATTCATTAACGCTGAACTCAGCCAACACTGCTGTAACTCAGGCCTGAACAAAGCCCATCGGAGCGCTGGTGTTTGGTTTATAAGGCATGTCACAGAATCCTCCTTCTTAGGAGCCTGAGACAGTGCTTCAGCGCTACACGGGGGGGGGGGAGGGGGGCTATTTTAAGCAGCAAAGCCGCCAACAAAACAACCAAAGTGTGAAAAATGGGGCACCAAGAGAAACACAAGGACACTCACTCACAGGGTGAGAGCCGAGACAAGAAGGCGGGCGGCATCTTGCTGGACCTCAGCTGGGGTGTGCACACGGAGGGACTCCGGCGTCTTGCTGGACCTCAGCTCGGATGTGCACACAGAGGGACTCCAGCTTCTCACAGCCCTGCGTGTGGCTGGGGATGGCTGCAAAAGCACAGCCGGTATTGATTTTAGGATTGTGAATAAATCTTCATAAGCAGACGAATTTGCAAATACAGAATCGTCAAATAATGAAAGTTGACTGAAAAAAATATGCATAGATGTATACAGGGTCTCACAAAGGTCGCTATTTGTCGGAAGAATGAATTCTTATTATATTTTATATTATATTGTGCAATTTTAGCATTTTTATTTTTCTATTTCAACATGTAGAGAAATACCTTGTAAATATTTTGTAAGGCTGGTAATGAATATTTTGTAAACAAAGGTGCATTTAGTTACAATTTCCCAGTTTCCCTATGTGTGCATGGCAACCACCGGGAGACCCTGTGTGCACACTGTGTGCTTAGAACTAAACAGAGGCTTCATTTCCCTGTTTTTGTCTTGTCCAGTTTGTGTACTAGACACTCTAGGGCAGTGCTTCTCAACCTTCCTAATGCCGTGACCCTTTCATAGAGTTCCTCATATTGTGGTGACCCTCAACCAGAAAATTATTTTCGTTGCTACTTCATAACTGTAATTTTGCTACTGGTATGAATCGTAATGTAAATATCTGATATGCAGGAGACCCCCAAAGGGGTCGCGACCCACAGGTTGAGAACCGCTGCTCTAGGGAAACCAAAGATGGTTACAACAGGCAGTCTAGAATTTCAGTTTGTCAACAACAGCAAATTCAGTAAAGGTGTAGGATGCAAAACCAACATATGAAAATCAGTTGCACACTGTACACTAATAATGAACTACCCAGAAAAAAAATTAAGAAAACAATCCCATTTACAATAGCACCAAAAACAATAAAAAGTTTAACCAGGGAGGTAAAACATCTATACACTGACAACTGGGAGACATTGCTGAAAGAAACTGAAGATGATACAAATAAGTGGAAAGGTGTCTTATGTTTATGGAGCAGAGAATTAGTAATATTCAAATGTTCCTACTACCTAGTAGTGAACCACAGATTCAATGCAATCCCTATCAAAATTCTAATAGCATTTTTTCACATAAGTGGAAAAAAGAATTCTAAAATTGGTATGGAACCACAGAAGATCTTGAATAGCCAAAGCAATCTTTTTTTTTCTTTTTCTTTCTTTCTTTCTTTTTTTTTTTTTTTTTTTTTGAGACAGACTCTCACTTTGTCATCCTTGGTAGAGTGCCGTAGCATCATAGCTCACAGCAACCTCAAACTCTTGGGCACAGCAATCTTTCTGTTTATTTTTTTTATTGTTTGGGCACAAGCAATCTTTCTGTTTATTTTTTTTATTAAATCATAGCTGTGTACATTAATGCAATCACAGGGTACAGTGTGGTGTTTTCATATACATTTTGAAATACTCTCATCAAACTGGTTAAAATAGCCTTCATGTCATTTTCTTAGTTGTTGAGTTAAGACATTCATACTCTGCTGTTAGAAAGATTCACTTGTACCCTTGTAAGATAAACCATAGAGGTGACCCCACCAATCACCCTCCCTCCACCCATTCACCCCTCTCCCCTTCCCTCCCCACCCCTCTCCCCTCCCCTCTCCCACCCCCCTCCCCATATTCTAAGGCTATAATTAGGTTATAACAAGCAATCTTTTTGCCTCAGCCTCCCAAGTAGCTGGGACTACAGGCCTCACCACAATGCCTGGGTATTTTTAGAGACGGGGTCTCAATCTGGCTCAGGCTGGTCTCAAACTCCTGAGCTCAGGCAATCTACCTACCTGAGGCCTCCCGGAGTTCTAGAATTATAGGCGTCAGCCACTACACCAGCCTTCAGTGCAATCTTGAGGAAGAACAAAGCTGGAAGTCTCACACTTCCTGATTTCAAAATATATTACAAAGCTACTATAATCAAGTAAGTGTGGTGCTAACATGAAACTGTTCATAGACCAACGAAACAGAATCAAAAGCCCAGGAGTGAGGCTGTGCATACTTGTCAATTAGTATTGGACAAGGGTGCCAATAATACACAGCAGGGAAGGACAGTCTCTTCAATAAATGGAGTTGGGAAAAACAATATTCACATGCAAAAGAATGAAATCCATCCCCCATCTTCAACCATTCACAATAATTAGTTCAAAATGGAATAAAGACTTAAATGTAAAACCTGAAGCTGTAAAACTCCTAGAAGAAAACACAGGTGAAAACCTCCTTGACTCTGGTCCTGGCAGTGATTTTCTGGATGTGCCCAAAAGCATAAGCCACAAAAGCAAAAATACGTAAGTTGTACTCCATCAAGCTAAAAATCTCCTGCACAGCAGAGGAAACAATCAATAAAATGTAAAGACAATTTATAGAATGGAAAACGTATTTGCAAATTATGTGTCTGATAAGAAAATTATAGAGGAAATTCATACAACTGAATAGCAAAATAGTTTAATAAACAAATATTGCCCTGGGAAAAAAAGCTTCTTGAGAAAGACCCTCTTTCCTACCCCACCCCCAGCAACTGCAGCAACACCAAAAATAAATAACTGGGGGTTGATCAAGCTAAAAAGCTTTTACACAGCTAAGAGTACCACAAACAAAGCAGACAGCCCTCAGAAGGGGAGATTTTTGCGTGTTATCTGACAAAGGCCTGATTACTAGAATCTACAGAGAACTCAGACAATAAGAAAAGTACAGAAAGGTGCAAACAACCCTCTCCATAGGTGGGCAAGTGATGTGAACAGAAACTTCTCTGAGGATGACAGAAGCATGGCCAACAAACACATGAAAAAATCCTCATTGCCTTTAATCATCAAAGAAATGCAAATCAAAACCACTCTAACATATCACCTAACCCCAGCAAGATTAGCCCACATCACAAAGTCACAAAACACCAGATGCTGGAGTGGATGTGGAGAGCAGGGAACAATTGTACACTGCTGGCGGGACTGCAAATATAGCCCTTTTGGAAAGAGGTATAGAGAATCCTCAAAGATCTAACTGTAGACCTTCCATTTGATCCTGTAATCTTATTACTAGGTGTCTATCCAGAAGAACATAAATCATTTTACCACAAAGACATTGGCACTAGAATGTTTATTGTGGCTCAATTGCCAAGTCGTGGAAGCAGCCTAAGTGCCCATCAACCCATGACTGGAACAACAAACTGTGGTTTATGTATACCGTGGAATATTATGCAGCCATTAAAAAGGATAGAGACTTTACATCTTTTATATTTACCTGGATGGGATACATTTTTGAAATACATTCTTCTTAGTAAAGTATCTCAAGAATGGAAAGATGAATATTCAATGTACTTCATAGTAATATGAACTTAATATATAAACAATCACATATCCCTGAGAACAAGGGAACACTATTATATCCAGTTGGGAGGTAGAGGGAAGCGGGAGGAGGGAGGGGGAGGACATGGCAGAAGGAGGGCAGGAGGCAGGATCTCACCTAATGTGCACACTGTGAGGGTGTATAACATGCCCCCTGGGTGAGGGCCTCTTCTACAAATGAAACTTTACCCTGGAAGTGAGAACAATGTAACCTAAATATTGTACCCTCATATTAATTTGCATAAAGTTTAAGAAAAACCACAAATACTTGCATTTTAAAATGGGCAAAGAACCTGTTATAGATACTTTTCTAAAGAAGACAAATGTACCAACAGGTACCTGAAGAGGTATTTAATCATCAGGGAAATACAGATCAAAATGACAAGGAGATGTGACTTCGTATCTATTAGAATGGTTATTGTCCGAAAAAGCAGGAGATAGCAAGTGTTGGTGAGGATGTGAAGAAAAGGGAACACGTGGGTGTGACTGGTGGGGACGTAAATTGATACAGTCACTATCAGCATCATATGATATAGAGCAGTGATTTTTAACCACGGCACCCTGCTGTGCCATGAGAGGATCTGAGGTCTGCCGTGAGAATTATTAAAGATAATTTTTTTAAATTATTTTCAAAAGAAATTCAAAGCATAGTGAGTTTATTCTTTGTTTTACTCTTTTTTTTTCATCAACATAATTGAAGTGTGCCGTGGGAGTTTAACTATAGGTCCAAGTGTGCCGTGAGATGAAAAAAAGGTTGAAAAACCTATAGAGGTTTCTCAAAAATAAAACAATCGGCCAGGTGCAGTGGTTCATGCCTGCAACCCCCTTGGAGGCCTGAGGTCAGGAGTTTGAGGTTGCAGTGAGCTACGATGTTGCCACTGCACTCTAGCCTGGGTGACAGAATGAGACCTTGTCTCAGCAAACAAAACAAAACAGAAAAACTACCATAGGACCCAGAAATCCGTCTATCAGGAATACAGCCAGAGGAAGCAAAGTCAGTAGCTCACAGAGATATCTGCACACCCATGTCCACTGCAGCATTATTCATAGTAGTTGAGACGTGGGAACAACCTCAGAGTCTGCTAACAGATATTATTTAGCCATAAAGAAAAGAAGGAAAACCTGCCATTTGTAACATGGATGAAACATGAGAGCCCTGCGCTAAGTCAGACAGAGAAAGACAGATACTGTATGATCTCACTTATTTACCTGGACTCTAAAACAGCCAAACTCATAGAAGCTGGGAGTAGATGTGTAGCTGCCAGGGACTGGGAGGAGGGTGAGGGAACCAGGGAGATGTCAGCTGACGGGTGCAAAGTTTCCGTTACAAGACGCAGAAGTTCTAGGGATCTAACATGCAACTTGGCGACCGTAGTTAACCATACTGTATTGTCTATTCCAAATTTGCTAAGAGAATAAATCTTAAATGTTCTCTCTGTCTCTCTCTCTCTCTCTCACACACACACACACACACACACGCACAAAATAGTAAGGAAATAGATGTGTTGTGGCAATCATTTCACAATGTAGCAAATCAACACATTGTACAGCTTGAATTTATGCAATTTAATTGTCAATTATGCCTTACTAGAGCTGGGAAATTAATTGATTGATTAATTACAAATAAGAAAGAAAGCCCTTTAAGTAGCTAAGTACACAGTGGACATACGAGTGTTCCCTGTGGTCAGCCCCTTACGGACAGACACTCAATTCTCTTGTCTGCAAAACGGTTAATAACAAGCCTCAAATGCCTCGTGGAATCACTGTATGGAAAGCACTGAGAATAGAATCTCTTGTAGCAAGTGCTCAGTGAACACCACTCACCAGCAATGATCACGACCAGGACAAGGATAATGATAACAACAGAGGTTAATGGGATCGCTGGGAGTAGAGTTACCTCCCTTCCCAAGTCTGGAAACAGCAACATGCAGGGTGCTCACATTTCCTGAGTCCCCACCAACAGCCAGGACCCCTGCCAGCCCTTTCCAAGCATTATCTTGGGACCTGTGGTCTTTGCACCAGGCTTTCTCAACCTCAGCCCTTTGGGCGTTTGGGGAACAATAACCCTTTGTCATAGGGGCCTGTCCTGTACATGGGAGGGTGTTCAACAGCATCTCTGACCTCTGCTTTCTAGAGGCCAGTGGCAACCCCATTTCCCCCATGGTTGTGGTCATCAAAAATGTCACCAGACACTACCAAATGTCCCCTAAGAGAAAATTCCCTTCCAGTGGAGCATCTCTGTGTCACACGGCCTTCACCAACTTGCTGTTCTCATGCCTGCTTTTAGATGAAAATAACGAGCTTCAGAAAATCAAGCAACCCAGCCCCTTGCTAGAAAGTGAATTTGTGACTAGAACTCCTTTCATGCCCCCAGGTTTGGATACACATGGATTACTGATCTCGGTGACTTTCCACCGAGCTCTGTGTTAGAGGACTTTGGGGCTGCCAAGAAGTTTCTGTGGTAGAGCAGCCTAGTCTTCCAACTCTTCCAGAATGCGAAATCCCTGCAGGGTGCATGCCCCTGTGGTTCTCCTGTCTACCTGCCTCCCTTTGCCCCCAGCTTGCCTACCAATCTTTCAACTTCATTCTACAGAGTGAATTTCCCAGTCTGTGCTTTCTCTGTGTGACCTGGGGTTGACTTTTTCACAGATGACATTTTTCTTCCCTTTTGTCCAATGGATTGAGACAGATAATAGACATCCTCCTTGCTGTCCCCTGGCTGGATGGCAGAATCTGTCCATTTCCTTTGCAGTGGGTGAGGCAGCTGTTTGAGACTCCAGACCAGTGCCATCAATCGACCCTGATTGAGTGGTCATTTTTATAATAAACAACTTGTTATGTATTCCTTACTATCCTGAAATGGAAAATCACAGCTACCAGAGCCTAGTTATACTCTTAAGTGAAAATGTCATCGTACATAACAAATAAAACAATAATTTATTATAAGATAGACTTAATGTATAAATAGCCAGGCATGATTGCAACTAGAGACTTAATGAGATAGTGGCATGTGTGAGCCTGGGTGGAACCATGACAGTGACATGCACAGACAGAAGTGGGATTGGACTGAGTGACCCAACTTCAAACGCAGTGTTTGGCTCTATGGGTAACATGGTTTTCCAAGATGGTGAACCACTCTTGCTGTGATTCTGAACATACAAAGCACCTGCTTGCCTTGATCTTCATTGCACCAATATTTCTGGGAAATTCAGCACATATCGAAACCACAAAAAGAAACCTTACACGTACATGCAAAAGAGTTCATTTAGCAATCGGCGCCCTTAATACTAAGTGGATTTTTTGCCCTAAGTGGGCATTTGAACCTTGTCCAGGATGAGGCAAGTTCTCTACTTGGGTAAGACTGTCCCGGGTGTTACCAGAAGTCTGGTGCTTCCTGCCCTTCAAATGCTACTAGTGCCTCTCGCCATCATCGTGAACAAAGAAGTGCACCTCAAATTCTCCCAGTGTCCCCCCGAGAGGCAGTGCTACCCCAAGGAGGGTTCTCCGAGCTCTTTGCCTTCCATGGCCCTGAATTCCCCTCTCCTGTTCCCAAGTCCACATGGCAGAGCCCAGTCTGCAAGCCCCGAGCAGACCTCAGACCTGCACCTGCCCCCTGACAACCCAGCTGTCATCTCTGGCTTCATTCCTGGCCCCTGAGGAGTTCCCTCCTTGACTTTCAGGGTTGGCTGGGAATTTTGATGCTAGATGTCACATCCATTGTGTTTGTGGCGGGAAGGGATGCCATCCACCTCGGGTCAGCCTGATAGTTTGCTGAAATCCTGTGTCTTCCATGTTCTCTCTCTCCTCCTGCAGCTCCCTCCCGTGATGAAGCTGTTCAAATCTGGCCTCTGGAACTCCACTGTGCATTGACTCTAGACCCAAACCATCATTTCTCAGGTCTGTCATATATGGACATCTCACCCCATCTTAAGGCAACGTCTGTTCCAGGTTTTTTCATCCCAACAGTCCGTGGCTCCTAACTCACACCTGCAGTATTATGGCATCAGTTTCTAGAAAGGTCTCAGCCACAGCCTCACACTCTCCCAGACGTTCCCAATCCAGTTCTCTTCCACTGAGGTGGAGTCCCCTCTTGTGGCCTTCCAGGTATGTACTACCCTCTAACCTCAGTCAGGGCCACATAGGTCAGCAGAGAGGTCCTATAACCTTGAACCTCCAAGACAAAGCAGTCAGTGTCTTAATCTCTTTCTCTCCAGAACAGGCCTCGGTCCCCTGAGCCCATGTGCCCTCCTCTCTGCCAGTAACTCTCTGTATTAGTCACCCATCGCTGCTGTAACAAGTTACAACAAATGGGGTGGCTTCAAATGAGTCTGTCCTAAAGGTTAGAAGCCCAAAATGAGTTTCCTGGGGCTAAAGCCAAGGTGGCTGTGGGACTAGTTCCTCCCGGAAGCTATAAAAGAGAGTTTGTTTCCTTGCCCTCTCCAGCTCCAAGCGCTGTCCCCATCCCTACCCCAGAGCTGGTGGCTCTGTATCTCATCACCCTTTCCCCCTGCTGCACCACAGTCACATCACATTGTCTTCCCTCCCTCGACCTTCTTGCCTCCCTCTTAAAAGGACACTTGTGATTACATTAAGGACATGCCCAGATAATCCAAGATAATTTCTTCAACTCTAGATCTTCAATTTAATCTTATCTGCCTTTCCCATATAAGACTGCCCTCACTGGATCCAAGGATTAGGTATCTTTGAGGGTGAGAACAAGAGGGGGGCCACAGATGAGCATGCCACACCCTGCATTGCTTTATAAAGGAGCACAGGAGCCCTTGGCACAAGCTCATGGAGCAAAACATTCCCACTGTGTTGCATGCGCCCTGTCTTTAGACCTAGTGGGACCTCTTTAGGTTACAATCCTGAGAGTAAGGGGACCACTGAAGTAATCCTTAGTGGTTCAGAGATATCTCTTCCACAGCATGCAGAAAGGGGTAACAACGCCTGAATAGAAGCCTCTTCTCCTGTGTTAGTAATAATTATGATTATGTAGCTCACCTGAGCACTGCTGATAAGGTACAAAATTCTAGCAATTAATGAAAAACGTACTATGTGCAAACTCTACGCCAAGTCCTTGACGTGTTTCATTTCACTGGATCGTCCTCAAAGACCTACTAGTGACACCGTTATCATCCCTATCTTATGGAGGGGTAACTGGGTAACTGAGAGCCTAAGGACTGTGCTCAACATTCCCCAGTTGGTAAGACTCAAACCCAAGATCTAGAGCCCAACATGCAGATTCCAGAGCCTGTGTTCCCAATGACTGCAGATCACCTGCTGCTCAGTTCCCCCACTAACTTGCTGTGTGACCTTGAGCAGGCCACTTGCCTTCTCTGGTCACTGAACAAAGCAGAAGAATTAAACTGGGTTGGATTTCTCAACCCAGCTGACATTTGGGACTAATTTTTTATTGAGGAGGACTTTCCAATGTTCTGGGTGTTTTGTAGCATCCTTGGACTCTACCCACTAGAGACCAATAGTAACCTCCACCACCCTACCCAGTTGTACTAACACAAATGTTTCCAGACATTGCCAAATGTCCATGGTTGGGAACCACTGAACTAAGTAATCCATCAGGACTCCCCAAACTTAGAACATTCTTAGATTTCTTTCACTGTCTTTGGCTTCCAGTTAGGTGATTTGCTTTACCTTCAAGAAACTTTCCAGGCAGGCAAGAGTTCAGATGTGATGTGTGAGTGAACCAGCCTTATTAATTAGCACAAACATATGTCAGTGGTAATTAATTAAGTACCGCCATTGCATCGCTAATAACCAGGCTGAGGACATTACCATTCGGAGTACACCTCCACACATTTCTCAGTTTCCCCTGGCATGAGGTAAAACAGTAAACAGTTTGTTTATGGGTTTAAACAAAAGCTGTTGCTTTTTCACTTTGAGGAAAGGCAAAACCTCCCAAAATAGAAGTAGAGTCTTCTCCCCCTCCATTCCTAACACTTTCCACAAGATCTTTCCAGGGAGCCAGCTCGCCTGCAGTGGACAGAAGTGCTGGCTGTTCTTTTCTTTATCTACGTGGTCTCAAGATTGTGAGTTTGCCTCTTAGCCTCCATTTTTCCATCACATCATTATCTAGGACTTCCTCACATATAAGATGATGCTGTTCTCATCTTATTTTCATTAACTTTCACTTAAATTACTTTTTTGGTATTGACTGCAGTAAGAAAAAAAAATAGACAGGTTGGGTGCTGGCCACATGCACTGGGGCTGGTGTGTTTAAATCTGATCTGGGCCTGCTAAACAACAACAAAAAATAAACAGCTGGGCATTGTGATGGGCACCTATAGTCCCCAACTACTCGGGAGGCTGAGGCAAAAGAATCACCTGAGCCCAAGAGTTGGAGGTTGCTGTGAGCTATGATGCCACAGCACTCTACCGAGGGTGACAAAGTGAGACTCAGTCTCAAAAAAAAAAAAAAGACAAATCCCTTATTCTCTCTTCCAATGTGCCTTCTAGAGTTGTAAGCAATTTTATGAGTCTGTTCAAGTGGTCTAATGTCTCTGAGTCTCTGTTTCATCATCTGTAAAATGGGGACAATGATAATTATCTTATCGTTTGCCATAAAGAATAAATAAAATGAGGTATATTCAGTGCCTGGATCCTGCCTGCATATAGCAATTGCTCCCTCCTGCCAAAGAAGCTAATCAACAAGCAAATAAGTGGCTTTGGGCTTCTCTGTTTATTTCTTGAGGTCACTATTGAAGAGCAGGGCTAATGTACATGAGATGGTCTAAGCCCATGTTACCAGAAGGATCATCTCCTAACTACACATCAGTGCACAAGCACAGCTCCTAAAGGCAAAGTCCATGAAGGCTTTAAGCAGGAGTGTGTTCCCTGACATAAGCTCGTCCTGGGCCACTTCCTCACACACACACATCCACTTCACCTGCACATAGATAAACTGCAAAGATCAAATCCACTGGACCATTAAACTCCAGAATCAGCACAAACAACAAGGGCAATATCCCATAGTTTTGAAAGTTTAGCATGCAAAACAAATCTCTAGCCACTGTTAGAACATTTGAGGACCAGCTTTTTAGACAGTCAGTGACCCCCCTCACTTCATGTGTCAGTTAGGATCTACTGCATAATAAGCATCCCCCAAATTTCAATGGTTCATAATAACTTAAATTCACTTCTCCATCTCACAATATGTTGGTGGTCACAGGTCAGCTGCAGCTCTGTTCTATGTGACCTCGCATTCTAGGATCCAGGCTGAAGGAACAGCGCCAATCAAAACACATCATTCATGGGGCACAGACGAAGAGAAAGGGGGCTACCTGAACCATGCAATTGTAAAACTTCCATTTTAACACGGTCCACATTACATCTACTCGCATGCATCAGCCAAAGCAAGTCAGGGGGACAAACCTAGCATATTGGGTCAAAAATTCTACTCCCCGACTCCAAGAAGCAGCACAAGTCTCATTAGAACGTGTTGAGATGTATGATCCTCTCACAAGGAGAGCTAGTGAACACTCAGGAGCGTAGCTCCAATGGAGGGTGTGATATGCTCTAAGTGTTCCCAGGCCTATTATGATTTCAAACTAATTTTAAATTTTTTAAAGGCAGGCCAGATTAAAGCCTTCTTATACATACTATGGGGCTGCCAAAGCTCAACGTTCCTCTGGAAGGTTTTAGGATCTCTGGACTCCAACTAAGGCTTGCCTCACTTTTCTAACAGCTACTGCTGTAAATGCATTTAGTTAGAGCAGGAATCCATTTACGAGAACAGTAATCCATGGTAAATCATCCCTTTCAGGCATCTTTGCAGCTTTTAGGTATTTTCAGCGGAGGAAATCACAATTCCTGCCTAGAATTGCTATAGCTCTGATAGAGCTCCCATAGATAAAAGCTGAAAGGATACAGAAAATGAGGTGTGTGTGCACCCTTGAGGGGTGGGCCCTTAAGGGATACAGAAATGCTATTACCAGATGATGAAAAGGATGGTGGATCGTCTAAACTACAAGGGATTAAGGAAAATCCGTTCTTCTATTTAATGTCTGAGGTTTCTTCCACATCCGACATATTGTAGGTCCAAGTTCTGATGCCACCTTCTCCATCCAGACTTCAAATCAATTACAGCATCATTTTCTAAGCATGAGTCTTTCCTTCACATGACTCACCCTCTCCTCCGCTGCTTGGAAGGAAGTTTCCAAGTTGTCTTTCATTATTCCATTTAAGCCCCAGGATCCTTTTCTTCCTATTCACCAGCACCCCTCAAATCAAATCACCCATATTCTTAGTCCTCTGGTTCCCACATTTCCCCAATGAATTTACTTTGGAAACAGTCCTGGGTGTCCCCTCTCCCTGGATATCTAAGTATTTTATAACATTCTCGCAGCGCCAGTATGGATGTCTACAAGTGTGTATGTACATCAAAGTTAAAAACTCACCTATCTTCTTTATAACATTCTAGGCACTGTGCTCCAAAATTTTTATTTATTATATCCAGTTCTGAGGACAGGAAAAAATATGCTATTATCCCAGTTGAAGAAATGAACCCGTGGAGAGTCAGAAATGAGAAGTGACTTGCCCAAGGTCACAAAAGCGAATAACAGGTGGGGCAGGAATTCAAATCAGTTTTGTCTAACCCCAGTGTCCACATTCTCCTGCTTCATTCCCCCTTCCTACTCCCCGGAGCAGGCTCTATGAAGTCTCTGCCACGCCAGGCCTGAACGATGCCCATTCAGTGGAACTTACACCTACCTTGTTCTTCCTACACACTTCGATTCACTCAACGGACTGAAGAATGGAATGGGGGACACTTATTTCTCTCCAGACAATAAATCATTGGCTTTCTATCTGTCACCAGCTCGATTTTCCAAAGATTTGTTTTCGTCAGTTTAATGAATTATTGGATCACCTGGAAATTGCTCAGAATTAACCTGTGGCTGACATTAATGGATCTGCAACACAAGTGTCGAGATCTCCTTAACCAGTCCAATCCATCCTTTTGTGAGAAGGCCAGCTGCCTGGCACCAGGCCATTCATTTATTCTGATGCTGCATCTGCCCAAGTCAGCAGCAGTCGGGCACGGGCACCAGGATGAGTCCGTGGGTAACAACATGGCTGCCTCTGTGCCAGGGGACCTGGGGCATTGCAAGTTGCTGCAGGCAGGAGATGGGAATTCTAATAAATCCTATTACAACTTGCAACACTCACCTTAGTGCTCTGGGAAGCCTGTGGCAAGCTTTAGGCTTCTTTTTTTTTTTTTCTTTTTTTTATTGAATGTTAGCTATGTACATTGATACTCTTCTGGGGTACAGTGTGGGGTTTTCACATGCATTCTGAAATACTTCTATCAAACTGGTCAACACAGCCTTCATGTCATTTTCTCAGTTATTGCTTTAAAACGTTCACATTCTCCTCTTAGAAAGATTCACCTGTACCCCTAATTGATTTGAGTTGTGTCTGTTTTTAATGCTGCCACCACACTGTTTTAATTACTGCATCTATGGAGTATAATATGAAATCAGGTAATGTGATGCCACCGATTTTATTCTCCTAGTTCACAGTTGATTTGGCTATTCAGGCTCTTTTTTGATTCTATACAAATTTTAGGATTTCTTTTCTATTTCTGTGAGGAATTCTACTGGCATTTTAATAGGGATCACTTTAATTCTCTAGATTTCTTTGGGTAGTATGGTCATTTTAAAATATTAATTCTTCTAATCTGTGAGCAGGAGATATCTTTCCATTTTTTGTACTCTCTTTGGTTCCTTTTATCAGTTTTTTTAGACATCTTTTTCTTCCTCAAAGTAATTTTGGGTTTTTTTATAGTTATCATAAATAGAATCATCTTATTTCTTTTTCAGCTAGGTCATCATTCATATGTACAAATACTACTTATTTTTTATGTTGGATTTTGTAAGCTACAGATTTGCTGAATCTATCAGGACTGATTTTGTAGGCTACAGATTTACTGAATTTATCAGGTTTTTTTTTTTCTTGTAGCATCTTTAAGTTTCTGTCTATTTGAGAGCATGTAATCTCCAAACAGGAGCCCTTTGACATCTTCTTTTCTAATTTAGATGTCCTTTCTTTCTCTTGCCTAATTTCTCTGGCTAGGACTTCCAGTATTATATCAAACGAGAGTGGTGAGAATGGGCATTTTTGTCTTCTTCCAGCTCTTAGCTTTTCCCTATTAATTATGACATTAGCTGTGGTGTTGTCATATATGGCCTTTATTGTGTTGAGGTACACACTTCTATGCCTCATTTGTTGAGTTTTTAGTCTTAAGGAGATGATGATTTTTATCAAATGCCATAATAGTTTTTCTCCATCTAATGAGATGCTCATATGGTCTTTGTTCTTCATTCCATTGAAGCAATGTATCTTGTTTTCTGGTTTGTATGAGTTGACCTATCCTTGCATTCCTGGGATAAACAACACTTGATAGTGATGTATTCTCTTTTTGATGTATTGCTGGATGAAATTTACTAGAATTCTGTTGAGGGTGTTCATCCGGGATATTGACCTGTAGTTTTCTTTTTCTGTTAGTGCGTCCTTGACTAGTTTTGGTATCAGGGTTATGCTGCTCTTGTAGAATGAGTTGGGAGTTCCCAACTCATATGAGTTCCTCACTTTTTTGGAATAGTTTTAGAATAGTTTGAGAAGAATTGGTATTCATTCTTCTGTAAATGTTTGGTAGAATTCCCCGGAGATACCATTCAGTCTTGAACTTTTCTTTGTTGGGAGGCTTTTTGTTACTGCCTGGTTTCTTGGCTGGCCTGGGGAGGGCACCTGTAGAGGGAAAGCTGCAGTGCTGCTTCTCAGACAGGGGTAAAGTTCCTCTGTCAGCCTGGAGGTGTATCAGCTGCAAGGCGCCTTAGGAATCTCTCCTACTTGCAGAAGCTCAAGGGCAAGGTCACCCTGGGTAGGACTGCCAGACTGTTCTTCCAGCTGGAAGTCCAGGTGGAAGGTGTTGGCTTCCCTGCTATACAGGACCAGAGTCACAGTCTACCCTGGGCCTAGTCTTCATGCAGGTGAGCTGGTGTGGACTTGGTGGAACATAGACCCTAGTGCTGAAGAGAGCAATAATGGCTATTGGGCCTTTAAGGAGAGGGTATTCTGGAGGTGGCTCTCATCTCAGGATAGTACCATGTGGCAGCTGCTTGGCTCACAGGGACAGAACGTATCTTTGAAAAGTGCTCCTAATCCAGAACAAAAGAGCTGTGTGAATTCCCAGGAACTCTCCAAACTGGGCTAGAGGCTTGCAAGGACTGTGGAATTCTCCTCCAGTAAGGACTGTGGTATCCATGGTGACAATAGAGGCCAGTGAGCCTCCTGCTGATCTCTTCTCTGCAAGGAGAAAGACCTCCTGTATTTGGGCCAATCTGTACCAGGTAGGGGAGATAGAACTAAAGATTTTGTGGGGTGACAAAATCACCCCCCCCGATTGATGACCCTGACCTCCTAAGCTATCACCATAGGTGCCTCTGTACCCCAGGACTCTTCCTTTAACACTCCTATCAAATCTCAGCAGTTCGTGCCTTGGTTATTTCTTCTACCTACAATATTTTAGTTTGTTAATGTTTTGCTTTCCAGTGATGTTTCTATTCAAGAAAATCAAAATGATTTAGTTAGGAAGTTCATTTTCTTATATTTAACTGTATGAAACTGCCAATATTTGATGATTTTTACCCTACTATAATGGCAATTTCAGATGGTTTAGCCTATGATTATTTTTATAAGTAATTTTTGCTGCTGTGAGTAGGACGGAGTGCTAAAGAATTAGAACACTGTTTTCAAAATCATGATACATTATTTAATTTTCAGAGCCTGAGTTTCCTTCTAGACCTGCCACTGTTTTTCATTTTTCATCATTTATTTTTAATAGTTTCATAGAAATTATACCTAAATTAATTTATTTATAAGCTTGTTTGATAAACCTCAGCCTTTTGCTACTTTTTTTTATAATTTGATTTTATTATTTATTTATTGAGACAGAGTCTCACTTTATTACCCTTAGTAGAGTGCTGTAGCTCATAGCAACCTCAAACTCTTGGGCTCAAGTGATTCTCTTGCCTCAGCCTCCCTAGTAGATGAGATGATAGGTGCCTGCCACAATGCCTGGCTATTTTTTTTGTTTGTTTTGTTTTGTTTAGCAGGCCTGAGCTGGCCACCAGCCTCGGTGCATGTGGTTGGCATTCTAACCTCTAAGCTACGTGTGCTGAGCCATTTTTGTAATTTTAGAAGTATTACACAGCTACATATATGTGTGTGTGAGTGATTTTATGTCTCAGCACTATTGAGATTTGAGGCGAGATAATTCTTTGTTGTAATGGGCTATCTTGTATATTGTAGAATATTTAGTATCATCACTGACTCTTATCCATTGGATGCCAAGGATGTCTCATACCTGCTAACCCCTGAATTGAGACCATTAAAAATGTCCAGAAATTACCAAATTATGTCAAGGGGAGAAGGGGGACAAAATCACTTCCCCCATTTGAGAAGCACTAATGTAAATAGAATAAAAATAAATACAAAATTCCTTGGGAAACAACACTAAAATTATAGTTGTATCAGTCATAGAATTTCATGAAATGTTGAAAACGAGCCTTCCCTTCTTCCCATAGTTTCACTTCCAAGAAAGAAGTTTATGTGTATCAAAAGTATCACAGTTAGCACGTGACAAGACTTTACGCTGCACCAGGGAGGGTTTGCCAAAAAAGAGATTAATTCAAATGCTAGAATAAAATAAAATTACACAAAATAATTTATCCAAATCCAATTAGATTTTACTCCTTCAAAGAAGCAGAATATTAAACACTGCATGATAATTAATTCACTGGGAGAATCTGCCTCATCTGCATGCTCAAACTTTGGACTTGTTCTAAGATCTTAGAGTTGGTCGGTTTACTGAAGGCGGGAAAACAGCAGTCTTAGTTTGTTTCCACACATGTTGACGGGCAATTTTTACATCAGATGCTGAGTTGCTGTAATAGCTTCAAATATAATTACTTTATGTATAACACAATGCATTTTCTATCTATTCATAAATATCATGGGTTATAATAGTAAAACATGGCCTTGTATTAAGACAGAAAACACAAACAGATTTTACATAAAATGAACATCTATAATAGAAGACTGAGAATACATTGGTAATAGGATACAAGTGTTTGTTGTGAGATTGAGTGCACCACAGAAGAGAATGAGCAGGCTACAGGCAAAACTAGAGGGACTTTTGAAAACTGGAAGTCACCAATGTGATCGTCTCTCCAAATAGCAGCATTTTTACATTTTAAGTTCTGTGAACATGGTTTCATTAACTTTTAAAAGCAAAGGGCATGACGTTCTTTAAATTCCACGCTTGTAGTAATCACTAACAAAGGACTCTGCCAACACAATGCTATATTATCATCTTGCCACCTGGTGACATGATTACTGTTTCCTAAGGGCTTCCTTCAGCCAAACACTGGTCTTGGACTTCCTGCTGATTGATGAAAGAGGCAGAAACAGCTGAGTTATGTCGT
The DNA here is from genome assembly GCA_963575145.1 of Galago senegalensis. NCBI lineage: Eukaryota > Metazoa > Chordata > Mammalia > Primates > Galagidae > Galago > Galago senegalensis. Next base: position 49,591 of record CAUYTI010030019.1, on the reverse strand, counting down.
TCCACAAGGGTTCCATCATCTGTACATCCTCGGATGCAATAAGTGGACATTTGAAAGCCAGGGAATGTTGGAATTTTTTGCACCTACAGAGAAAGCTAGCAAAGATTGGGAAGAGATAAGATCTAGGATTATTAAAAAGACCCAAGGAAATTAATAAAAAGGGTAGACTTCTGGGATTACTATCAAACAGTAGATCTTTAAAATGTTTTTTAAACTATGGGCTATAAACCATGAGGCTGTCCTGAAGTTTATTTGGTGGACTGTGACCACATACTGTATTGTTTCAAAGTGCATGGTCCGTAGTAGTATTTCTTCATAATTTTTTTTCCTATTCATATCTACACAGGATAGGTATGATGAAAAATTATTTCTTAATGTAGACTGGAGTAAAATAATGTTTGGAAGGTGTAATAAAGATATCGATATATGTGCCTTCCTCCCAAATCAGTGGTACTAGTCAATATACTTGCAGTTTCTTTCGAAAGAAACAGATGTTTCTATTGTACACATTAATTAGGTAGATTTACCTTATGGCTGCAAGTTACTCCGTGCTCTTGGCGTAATACTACGTAGTTACCTGGAAAATACGCACAGTTGAATCCAAGGAGGAGTAGACAAGGAAATCAGAGGGACAAAGTGTCCATCTTTCATGTGTCCATCTAATGATAGGCTAGTAGTGTTGTCTCAATATTTAAAGAACAGTACATCATTATGTGAGAAATTAATTGAGCCAAGATGTTTTTCAGTTCAAGTATGCCAGATACAACCATCCAAAGGGAATACAAAGTAGAGGATATATTCTCTCCCTTTGATAAAATTAAAATCTAATAGGAAATGCAGGAACCATATTGTTAACTATGGTGTTATTTCAAAAGAGGGAAAATACGTAATACTATTTGACCATTTAAAGGAGCATCTCTGTCACTCTAAGGGTTTTAATCTATTTTTTATCAACATACTTTTCTGTATAAAGGAAAATTATAGAAATGTTTTGAGCCAAGGACCCAGGGTTTTACTCACACAGATTTGTTTGCAAGGTATCTATCAATTATACCATCCATAGTGTTATAAGATGTGATTACTGGCTTGGTGCCTGTAGCACAGTGGTTATAGCCCCAGAGCTGGCTGGTCGAACCCAGCCAGGGCCAGCTAAACAACAATGACAACTGCAACAACAACAACAAAATAGCTGGACGTTGTGGTGGGTGCCTGTAGTCCCAGCTATTTGGGAGGCTGAGGCAAGAAAATCTCTTAAGCCCAACAGTTTGAGGTTGCTGTGAATTGTGACACCACAGCACTCTACTGAGGGTGACATAGTGACACTCTGTCTCAAAAGAAAAAACAAATAGGATGTGATGGCTGACAAAGTTTTGAAACAAGAGCAGTTTAAAACTTCCTTTATACTTAGCGGTCACCACCACCACCCACACACGCTTCTCCTGCAGTACAGGCTTGTGACTGTGGAGACTGAACAAGGTCAAAAGTTTTCTTTTTTCACCCCAGTCCCCTCAGGTCCTTGTAACTCATTTCCATTCACTAGTTACGAAATTCATTGATTTTGAGTCCTCATTACAATTTTTAAAAAAGATACCGATCAAGTTGTAACTTTTGGAGACTGTTGACAGATGCAACAACCTCAAAAAAATAAACGTATCGTGCCATTGGGGATTGCTGTCAGCTTGAAAGCCTCCTCTTTAATAAGGAGTGTTCTCATTTGTGTCCTTAAGCTGCCTCTTCAGAAACAGAAAGCTTTAATAATCCTATAATCACCACAGATGTTCATCAATGTGGGTTCATACCTATATTTATTACAAACATAGTTATCTGTTTGCTATAAAATATACTATAAGCCTGTACTTACGAAAACTCTTAATGAGTAGATAGTTCAAATAGTCTGAATCGGTCTTCATATAGTGGATGGTAATAACAGCAAGGACGCCAAAAGACAGCGTGTGTCCATAAATTTCTAAACTATAAAATGAAGTCTATTTGTATCCAGCATCTCATTCATTCTGTAAGAATCAATCATTTATATAACTGTTACACAATAAATACCAGTCATTAAAATGCCCAAATAATCAAACAACCCAAATCCCAGAGAACTGGAACATTCAAATGTAGTTTATTGAAACCGAATACATTATTATTAATGAGGCAGGCAAATGTATTTGAAAACATTTTGTTAAATGTTAAAATGCTGTGTAAATACAGCAATTCTGTTCTAGTTATAATTTTAATAATCATGAATATGCTGATAATTAATAATAATGGCTAACATTTGTTCCCATTAGTATGATTTGTTGGCACTTAGTATGTGCCAAGCATAAGTTACCTCATTTAATCCTTCATTAGGAAAATATTATTATTTTCCCTAAATGTACAGACTAAGAAACTGAGACCCTGGGGATTTAACCTAAGGTCACCCAACTTGAAAATGGTAGAACAGAGATTTACATTGGCTATCAGGTGTCTACTGCCAAAGCCCATCTGTGCACTTTTCACTCCCTGGCCATTTCACATGCATATGTGTGTAAGGCAAAATCTTAAACTGTGTTATTATGTAAACTTTCAGGCGGAGAAAGCAGGGCAACGAACCCGTCCCCATATATATATATATCTCACCCAGATTCAAGTTAGCAACTTCCCCCATAATCAATTTGCCTGATACTATAAAAAAAGTTTCTGTCAATATATTTTAACACATCTCACTAATGTCACGTAATGTTCTTTAAATACATCCTTACATATGTGTCTTCTATCAATGAGAACACTTTCCTACTAATCAAAGTATCTTCATCATGCTTAACAAAATGAGTACCTAGTTATTGAATTCTCCTCAGTTTTATCAAATATCTCTTTTTTAGGGTTGTGTTGTCTCCAGGTCAAAAGAATTTGCATACCTTGCATGTTGGTTGTGTCTCTGTCGGCCTCCTTTAATTTAGAAGATCGTCCCATCCCATAAGAAGTGGAATCAGTGGCCCTGGTGTAGATCCCCCATTTCAGGTTGTCTCATGAGACTATCTATTCTTTATTTTGCCCCTTGAGAGCTCCCGTAAAGGTTCCTCAAACCTAGGGGACCAATTAGATTCATGTTCAACTTTTTTGGCAAGATTTCATAGGCAGTTCAGTGTACTTCAGTATCGCTTTACAACAAAAAGCAAATAGCCTGGTCATTTCACTTCCAGCTAGTGAAGTTGCCTCAGTCAGATAAGAGGTGACAATGTAATCCTTTATTCTCAGGTTTCCAATCAATCATTTGTTAAATGTTTTGATGTATAATGATGATCGCTGCCTGATCAGCTATCTCATTAGGTTTCATACAGTCATTATTATTCAATTCCATCTTTATAATTATTTTTATATTTTTATTTATTTATAATAATTCTTTATATTTATTCCATCTATTAAATGTAATTTTTCTCTAAAAAACCTTTCCCTCATCAACTAGGAATCTGATGTACTATTCACCTCATAGTATAGTACTCATTCAAGAAGGGCAAGATGAATGCCTTTTGTTCTTTCCATTAATTATCAATTTCCAAAGCAAATAATTGGTGTCCTAGTTACCATTTGGTAACAAACGAGATTTTTCGATTTTATTTTTTCTCATTTTTTTAACATTATGAACTCGTGCATTTAAATATATTCAATGTGTTCAATCAGTTTGCCTGAAGGAGCCTCTTTAACTGCCTCCGTGTTTTCTGTTGATACAAACCATTAGTTCCCCATCGTTCCCTTGCGTTCTGGAGAACAAGATGCCCCAGGTTTTTCATGTACCTTTCCTTCCCTGGACCTGAAATCAGCCATTTCTCAAGGAATTCTTGTTCCTTTCAGTCAAAAATGATGCTAAGTAAGTGTGGGCACTTTTAGATTTCTTTGCTTCTAGTCCTTTTTAGAAAGAAAAATATAAGGAGAGGAGTGATTTTTTAAAAATAATTATATTATTTAACTTGAGATTTGCTCCGTGGAATCTTGCAGCATCCCCACTTTATTCTGTGAGAGCAGCGTGGTAAGTTAGAACTGGACGCATGTTTCTTTAAGCAAGACTTTCCCATTACGCTTTTTATGGCAGTGGGCTCACTTCCCACCTATGTTGATACCTCAGGGGGACTTTTTATTATGGTAGGAGGAAGCGCAGGATGAGAACTTGGCTTATGCTACCACTTAAGCTAAATTTTTTTTCTAGAAACTGATAACCACCATATCCTCCATAGAGATAGTAGCTAAGCTACCAAATAATTATAGAAAAAACCCTACATATTTGTGCGTGTTGGAAAACATAAAAAGCCACAGTTTTTATTTTTTATTTTTATTTTTTACCTAAGCAACTTCCTTCTCAGAGACTGTTGAGGCAAAGGCTTTGCAATATCCAGGCCACTTGTGCTTCCAGTAACTATTGACTTTGCCGAGATCTTCATGTCTATGTTGTTGTAATGTGTCTTACAGTCTCGTCTCTTTGGCCTCTAAGTTTTAGTGGACAGGAGCTGCCAGAAATTAAGAGCAATTGGTCCTGAGTTCTTCTGGAGCAACAAAGTTGCTCCCATTTTCTAAGCCCTTTACCAAGCCCTCCATCTTCATAGAGGAAATATTATAGGAAAAATATGCCACTTTCAATATTGTCCATTATTTCTACTGTGACAAAAGCAAAAAGAGGCAGTCTCTGTTTTCTCCATCAAAAGCTGTACATTTCACCCTACTACTTAACTCAAACATTTTAGAATGCTTTGGAGCCTCATTTCACTCCCTGGCTTTTTACTAACTACGATATCTATTTCAGGAGACTGTCTACCTTTCTCTTCAAGTAGGTAATAACTATATCTTATTTAACAAATAACAACAAACAGCATAAAACATATCCAGGCAAGAGACAAAGCTTCCCTTCTTGAAGCAAGAAAGTTAGTCTGGATCCCTTCAGGGCTTCAAATACACAGAACTTGCATTTAAGTTAAGATTGGTTACTTCTTTTTATAGAATAATTTTTACAGAGGCAAGATATGGGAAGTAATCAATTCTTTGAACAAAGTTCCAGGTAGGCTTTAAAAGAGAAAAATTTTCTAAACTCCCTCTGTGCACTGAAAAATTATCTTTCTATTCTAAATGCATGTCTAAAACATGGCTGTATTGGCTTAGTGGTGTTTGGTAAAAGATTAGAATGTATTTATCAAAAGTGTAACAAATAACTCATTCCTTTTAAAAATATTATTTTTGTTATTTTATTTTTAGGTAAGAAAAGAAAATCTCCCTTACGTCTAACCCCCTAAACTAGCTCTCACAGAAAGGGTTAAGTTCCTTTAGCATGAATCATAATTTTCTACTGTTAGATCTACCATTATTCTATATCATTTATTAGACCACTGTACATATTCTTATCTGTCTAAATAATTGAAGCTCCTAATAAAAAACAGCACTGTCAACTTAGACCTGAAATGGAAGTGTTTTACCATTTTAGTTTTCCTCCGTGGTTTCCATGGAAACATGATGGTTATGACAATGAAGGAGAGGAAAACGATGGCTGTTATTCAAAGATAAAAATGATCACAGAACTAAATACTGAGGATTAGAAAGTACTTAAAAAGCAGCATGAAATTAATGTTTGAGTTATTTAAGTAGTAAAGAGAAAATTAAATGCACATTTCGTATAGAAGGTAAAAAAAAATAACAAGGCTAATGTTGTCTCCTAAAGTTTTCATAGATATGTGGTCTTTGTCTCTGGCTGTAACAATGTGAAGCTAAATACTGGAACGGCACTTAATTAATGAAGTTCAGTGTAAAAAAATAGAAGGTAAATTGCTATTGAGCTATCAAGGTTAAGGGATTTGAAAAAATAACTTTTTTTCATGTCATGTTTTATCTACTGACAATATTAAAGTATAATAAAAAGCTATATGCAGGTAATGAAATTTTTACTTTAAAAATGAAACAGGACAGAGTTAACTGTCCTAAAACATCAGTCATTCGCATCAAGGTAATAAAATAGAACCTTTTACTATCTGAGCTGATCAATTTGAAGTAATTAGGGAGACCACCTGAGGGCTTTCCTTGTAGGGACGCTGGTGGAAATGGATTGCTATGGTCTGTTATGACTAATGGCTTACTGTGCCAGAGACGGTTTACCAAAACAGATGTTTAGATGATTTTGTGATGACGAGGAAATAGATGACATCATTTGGTGAACTGACATTTTTGACCTAACTCCTGCATCAGTGACATAGAAAGAGAAGACATATGCAAAATGGAATGTTCCCAGTGCCCAAACAATTCAAAGTGGGTCCTGTCTTATGCCTCTGCTTTATATGTTTGCCTATTTGTTTTCTCTTTAAAACTCACTCAATTTTGCTGGGCCAAGTGTCTCACGTCTGTAATCCTAGTACTCTGGGAGGCCCCAGCAGGTGGATTGCTTGAGCTCACAGGTTCGAGACCAGCCTGAGCAAAAGTGAGACCCTCAGCTCTACTAAAAATAGAAAAACTGAGGCAAGAGGATCGTTTAAGCCCAAGTTTGAAATTGCTGTGGGCTATGATTCTACCCAGGGAAATAGCTTGAGACTAGTGTCTCAATTAAAAAAAAAAAACAAAAACACTTCACTCAATGTTGTGAGTTGTGTTTTTTCCTAAGTAGCAGAATTGGAATAGGTTGAGATCCTAAGTCTCTGTATAAGGTTCTTGATCTTCTTTTCATTTTTACTGTAAGATGCCTCTAAGCTTGGTCAATGTTTTCCTAGTTTATTATGTTACTGGAAGACTCCAAAATACAGTGTGTTTATGAGAGCTTGTCACTTGTATTTACAACCTATCAAAATTAAGCTAAATCTTTTAATTTCTAATTTTGTTTTACTTTAGTGCCCACATATCTAAGCCCATTCTTACTGATTTCTCATTTCACGATGTCTCAGTGACAAATAAGTTTTAATTTTAATTAAATATTTTAATTCTAGATTAATTACTTAAATGTATTTATGGATTTTACCCTAATGGAATAATCTAAATTAAATGGTGTTAGTCATTTAGACATTTGTTAGCAACATTTTGTGTGAATGTACATGCGTTAGGCAGAGTCGGGTAAACACCTTGCTCCAGGATTTTCATGGTTCAAATGAACACAGAAAAGAAAATGGAAATGGATCTCAGTGCGTGATAAGTGTAATGGTTAATTAAATATGCAGAGAACATCTCTAAGAATCATAGTTGAGTCTTGTCTTTGTTAACATCTTGATTACCTAAAAGATGCTTTCAACAAATCTGTAATTCAGAGCGTAGGTGTTATTCCCTAGGAAGTATTGCAGACAAGTGAGGAGAAAAGAATACACAAAATGGAGCAAGTTGGAGAGGAAATTAATTAAAACATAAATTAGAAAAACAAGTCACAGGCTTGCACGGTAGTCATCTGGAACCCATATATTTACCAACAAGGAAAGATATTCATCTTGGTTTGATGAAAGCAGGAGGTTTGGGAATTGTCTAAAGAGACTCCAGGGTGTGTGTGAGCCAGTCAATTAGACGTGAACTTGCTCATGTGCCCTTGTACTGCAGCAAAAATAAAGCTGCTAATATTGGGGATTTGTGGGCAGATGGTTCTATTAGAAGTTAGGTAATAATAATATAAATAAAACTTCCCCCAGTAAAAGATTTTCAAAATACTTAACATAATTGAGTCAATATTTCAAAACTGCTTTGAAATGAATTCTCATGATAGTTTCATGTTGGATAAATCTACCGTGATCATATGTTAATTATTTTATAGGCATTCCTTATATCATACAAACTGCCCACTTATTTTTTTTATAGCAATAATGAAACTGCATCTCTCAGTCTGTGTTCATTTTAGACAGTAATTATTTTAGGCAGTAATAACAGCATCAATGCTAACAGCAAGTGTGATGGAGTGCCTACTGCTCAGCTTGTGTAGGCACAATACAGTCCTATTTGGAAGACACCTTTATAATATTAATTTTATAAATAAGGAAACAGGCACAGAGCAGTTAAGCAACTTTCCCTAATCACACAGCTAACAAGTCAAAGGAATTCATCACCAAAAATGAATGTTTTAATCCATAGACCAGGAAATAGGATATTGCTTATACTTCACCATCAACAGCAAGAAAGCCATTTCTGTAAGTTAATCCAATATCTCTCAGTCCTCCATTGCAGTTATAAATTAGAATGGTGGAGGGCGGTTTTGGGCGACAGCATTCTTTTAGCTAGTATTTGTTTGCTTGCTATTATTATTTGGAAAAGGTGATAGGGAAAGGACTAAAATATTTACCAGCTTTTAAAATAATTTCCTTTTCTGGTATTCATGCAGTCAGTTTCACAAATGAGAGATTAAACACATATAAACCTGATGTATAAAAATGGTTTGGGGGCTGGGCACAGTTCATGCCTATAATCTCAGCACTCTGGGAGGCCCGGGTGGGTGGATTGATTGAGCTCACTAGTTCAAGACCAGCCTGAGCAAGAGTGACACCCCAATCTCTAAAAAATAGCCAGGTGTTGTGGAGGGCACTACTTAGAAGACTAAGTCAAGAGGATCAGTTGAGCTCAAGAGTTTGAGGTTGCTGTGAGCTATGACACCATAGCACCCTACCAGGAGCAAGAAAATGAGAGTCTGTCTCAAAAAAAAAAAAAAAGAAAACAATTCTTCTTGGTATGCAGAAATTTTAAATGCAAAGTTTACTAATGAAATAATTATAAATGTACTAGTTACATTACCTTTATTTATTTACTTATTTATTTATTTTTTTACTTTTGAGACAGAGTCTCACTATGTCACCCTCGGTAGAGGGCTGTTGTGTCACAGCTCACAGCTGCCTCAAACTCTTGGAGTTAAGCAATTCTCTTGCCTTAGCCTCCCAAGTACTGTGTTTCCCTGAAAATAAGACACTGTCTTATATTTACTTTTTCTCAAGAAGACATACGAGGGCTTACTTTTAGGGGATATCTTCTCTCCTCTTCTCTTCTCATGCGGGAAATTGCATGGTGTGGCTATACAGATATGTATCCATCACTAGGTCTTATTATTGGGGTAGGGCTTATATTTAACAAATTCATGGAAATCCTGCTAGGGCTTATTTTTGGGTAGGTCTTATTTTCCAGGAAACACAGCAGAGGGAGGAACTACAGATGCCCACCGAAATGCCTGCTTTTCTCTTATTGTAGTTGTCGTTGTTGAACCCCCAGCCCCTGTGTATGTGGCCAGAGCCAAAGCCACTGAGCTACAGGCACCAAACCAACCTTAAAATGATTTTGTTCTACAGAGACAGTAACAAGTTGAAAAACAAACTAGGTTTTTTTTTTCTTCCCTCTGAGAAGGGATGGGAAGAATTTCTATAGACACAAAACAAATATTTGAATATAGAGGAAACCATCAATATCAGCTACTCTGAGATTAAGCCTCAATCTTCAACCCATCATACAGGCAAATTAGACACCACCCAGAACAAAGGTTAGCAGGAAGAAGCCCTCAAACAGAAGAGACCCAGAATTTTTCTTGCTTCTCTTCTGATAAAGCTGACATTCCCTATAGCAGAAATATGTTCTTCTTGGGGTGGTGCCTGTGGCTCAATGAGTTGGGCACTGGCCCCATATACCAGAGATGGTAGGTTCAAACCCAGCCCTGGCCAAAAATTGCAAAAAAAAAAAAAAAAAGAAAAAAAATATGCTCTTCTTTTAAACTTTTAGAATTAAACTGTACTACTTGTCTTCAATGCATAGGAATTAAGATATCCTGATGTTGGGCACACTATCTTTCATCTGAAAAATTTATAAAAATAATTTCAATAATATTAAAAACATGCTAAAATATATAAGCATCTTAGTTTAAGCATTTCCTCTATCATCTCTCAGAGCATTAAAATTAATAACATTTTCTTAAATGTGTTTTTTTCTTCAACTTTCTTGTAAAATTCCAAAAGATGAAATCACATATAAACTTTGAAACTCCATGATATTTTTAAAAAATCAGGGTTTCTTTTCAGGTTTAGTCTGGACATTCTGATTATGTATTTCTTAATAGAGTTCATTAATCAGTGTTAGATATCAGAGTTCTAAATGGAACCTTGGTTCATGAGATAATTGCTAAAGATGAAAAAGAATTGGATGCATCCTTTGCACATGTGAAGTATCCATTCCACCCAGCAGGGGAGATGGGCTCATGTTGGACTTCACCTGGAGACTGGATAAAAATTAGCAAACATGATAACTGAGGACAAGATAACACCAAGTGACCCCACTGCTTGTTTCAAAGCACATTTTGAGGTAATCTGAAGGAAATTAACTGGAGAAATGTGTACACATTCTCATTTGCCAAGAGAAACATGCAAATGTGTTCTTGTGAAGACTGTAGGAAAAGCTTCACTGGACATGAGAGAAGCTCTGAGATACAAGTCACCCCTGTGCATGAAATGCCCATAGGACTGAGACACTGAGAACCTTATTTTCCTTGCTAGATCAGAGCCCCTTCTGGTTAGTCCCTTTGAAAACATTGGCTAACTCTTCACCTACCAGGATGATCACACTGGGTCAGTATCTTACTCTCACAGAACTTTAGAGGTAGAAGAGAGACGTCCACATCCACCTCCTTTATGTTCTGGGATAGAGGCCTTAGTTATTGTAGGGATGTAGATGGAGTTATCCTAAAACTAGACTTCTTGGATACTTAACAAATATGGCTTGTGAATACTACTATATTTGTGGATAAAATATAGAATTCGTACAAAGCTTCTTTTGGCTAGTGACAGATACTCTGGGATGCTTAAAAAGTACCTTTTCTTTTCACTATGGGACTATTTAAAGCAGTGAAGCAGTTAATTTACAATATGGACCACAAAGGAAAATCTCAGAGCTCCTTTTTACGTTCTGGGAGGATGCAACGGGACATCATTTCATTGCTTATGTCAGTTAATCTTTGAGTATGATTCTGTTCACATAATTCCGACAGAAAAATACAAACACTAGGTTATAAATATTCAAATAGTTTATTATGTTTTGCCTGGTATCTTTGTGTAACTCAGCTATTTTATTGTTTCCCAGATAGACACACATTAAAACTTGAACATCTGTAGTACACGGTTTTGAGATACTAAATTTGAAAATTGCATCTCTTAAGGGTATAATTACTTGACTTAATTGGCATACAGTTTGATAAATATTTGTTCTGTGGAAGGAAATAATTTGTTCGAGAACTTTGTGAGCAACTGATAAACATAGTTTTTATGGCCTTCTGAAAATGGGCCAAAGAAATTGTATTGGCAATGGCACACGCCATCTAATCTGACTGAGCAGAGAGGAAAAATAATAATCTTGTAATTTCAGAGAATGATTTCAGGAAGGAAGAAACGATGAAAAACAGAACCAAGGAAATCTATAATAATTAGAGTGATAATAAAAGTTGTCATGACATTGTATTAGTTTTCTGTGACTGATTTGACGAATTACCACAAAGGGAGTGGTTTGAAATAAGAGAAATTTATTCTCTACCAGTTCTAGAGCCCCAAAAGTCCTCAGTTGCATCCCTGGGCCCCACCAGGGTATGTGTGGGCCACACTCCCTCTGGAAGGTCTAGGGGATGATCCACGCCCTACTTCTTCCAGACTCTGTGGCTACTGGCAGGCCTTGATGTATGGCTGCATAACACCAACATTTACCCCCGTCTTCAGCTTGCCTTTTCCTCTGTGTATGTATGTGTGTCTACGTGTGTGTGTGTGTGTGTTCACTTTGTTTCCCTTTTTAAATAAAGAATACTTGTGATAGCATGAAGGGTCCACCTGGATAATCCAGGCTAATCTCCTCATCATAATATCTTTAATTTCAATCCTAACTCCTAAGAACATTCTTCCAAAGGAGATAATATTTACAAATTCCAGAGATTCAGCCTTGATATCTTAAGGAGATCAGATTTTCAGCCTACTACAGGAAAGTTAACTGGGTGAGACAGCACAGCATATCATGGCCATGGTTCCCTTTTACCCTACAGAGAATGCTACTTTGAACCACACCCAAGGTGACATATGATAAGGGTTAAGATTGGATTTCAACCATCTTTGCTCTTTCCTTCTTTCTTTCTTTTTTTTTTTTTCCAACTCTATTTCCATCCTTTCTTCCTAGGCTCAAAGTAGAAAGCAGCAGTCATAGTCTGTAAATTTTTCAGACCTCCAAACCTACCATTTGGACCTTGGCGTTCCTTTGTGGACCACTTAGGACTTACTGGGTCATTCTCCAGGGAGGTTCACCTCACACTCAAACAAGAGTAAAGATTCTCCTTGTCTTCTTTTTTTAAAATTTTTAATTAATTATTTTTTTATTGTTTGGGATTCATTGAAGATACTACGAATTAGGTTATACTGCTTGCATTTGTTAGGTAAAGTCCCTCTTGTGTCCTGTCCCCAAGAGGTGTGCCATACACCGTGATCCCCCACCCTCCTCCCCCGGCTCCCTCATTCTCCTTGTCTTTTTAGTGATTAAAAAAAAATACTAGGAATTGCTGGACTCTACATCCCACAAATATCAAACCCATCTTAGCATAAAGATTATGCCTGCTAATCAGGCATATACTAAACAGATCCCCTACCTTTGGTGCCCTGGGTTTGAAAATTCCAAGGCCATTGACAATGTCCAGCATGACCCACAGAAAAATTGTATTTGATTAGTTTGAGGAGAAATTCCCTATGATACTCTTGACTATGTTCTGTTAAATGTGTATTACCTGCAGGGATCTGCAGGCCAGGAACTAACCCTGCTATACATAGGTGGCTCAGATGAGACCTGTAGGCCACAAGACTAGTCCATGACATATCCACCTATTTTGAATCTCCCAGCCCAGAGTTTCCTTCCTCCCTGGAGTTATTCCACGTCCTGAGTACATTCCTGTCTCCCTCCAAATAAACATACCTCTCATGCATGTGGGAGATGCCTCAGTTTCCACTGGACTTGCAGGTGTGTCCTGGGGGCTGCATGTGGATTATGTGAGGACTGTGGTGATGGATATCATGAAAATCAGGCATGGACCTTTCTTTTCTTTATTTCTTTTTTTTTTCTCATCAGCTTTTGTTAGTGTTTGTGTATTTAATGTGTGGCCTGAGACAGCTCTTCTTCTTCCAATGTGTGGGAGAGAAGAGAAAGGCTGGACACTCCGATGAGGGGTGGCAGACCCCGTGGAGCATCAGTGTCTGTGCAAGGTGGAAGTGTCCTCTTGTTCTTTGTCCGCCTTTCCTAAGCTACTACCATGGGCTCATTTCATTCTATTAGAATAAATAGATGAACTTTGCCATGGGGAATATTACCTGTGAAACATCTATGGACTCTCTTTTGCTTGCCAAGGGATCACGTAAAATTCACAAAATTATGAAAGAGTATTTTGGATACATTTGTATATCTTTCCAAAATAATTAGTTGGAATCAAACACTTACTTTGTGCCAGATACTGAGCTGTGCGATTTATTTACATGCTTTTATTTAATTTGAGTTAGAATCTATTATTTTTAACTCTCTTCATTTGCCAGGTGTGGAAGAGAGACTTTGGGATTGGAGGCTACATGGTCAACAGTGGGGTTAGGATTTGAATCCAAGCAATTTTTCTCCAGGATGTTTCTGTTAACCCCCAACCCTACTGTCTCGTGACCATAGTTAGGATCTTGTTGAAGCCGTGGTTTTAATCTGGAAATATGCTTGAGTAACTTTAAATGCAAAAGTAGCTCTTATTTATATTACAAACGACAGGCACTCAAGATAGGAAGGAAAACATGCCTTTTGAAAATTGCTTCTGGATCCTCAGTTTGCAGTTTAACCCTGGGTGATAAAATATATGAACTATGATGTCTTAGATCCTGTCATCACTGAGAAACTCTTCTGCAAACAATTCTATATGGCATAAACTTTTTCCCTTTCATATTTATCACATCACACAAGTGTGTGATGGCAAAATGTCTTACTGTAACGTCCTAGAGCATCGTAGATCTGCATATTTAGAGAGCGGAGTCCATCTTTAACTCAGCGTTATCAAATCTACCTCTGAGCAACTGAAGCCAACTCAGAACCACTCAGAGCTAATGCGAAGACACTCAGACCCCACTAATGTTCTACTGGGAGTTTCAAGTAGCGCTGTATCCATTAAGGGAAAGGAAATTGGAGAAAGATGATCCTTAAGACAGGAAAAGTGAAATGGCAAATTATTTCTGGCCTAATGGCAGTAATTTTCCATTCGGTCAAGCATTAGTAGCTATATTGGCTCTTTTAACAGCCTGTTTTCATTATTATTATATAATTTACATATCCTATGTAATTTATTTTAAATATAAGTTTATGTGTAGACGTGTCCTAATGAGGTTTGACTACAACTACAACACAGCTTCTCTTCAAAACACAATCGTGGCTGATACGAAATCTTGATTATTTTATAAGTCTTTAAAAAGACTTTAAAGGTATAGTAAGTATACCTTTAAATCTTATCTTTTTGGTGTGTTTGTTTTCACTTAAAATTTTTTAATAATGTAGAAACTATCCTTTAGAGAGAGAATGAACTCAGAACTCTTCCTACTACAGTGTATTAGGGGAAAATCACTAATTAAAGAAAAATTTTATTGACAAGATGTCATCAAGCATCTTATACCAAGTTGGATGTTACACTGGAGCAGGGGTGCACAAAATTTTTCTCTCTTGGGCTTGATGGTGAATATTGTCAGCCCGGAAGGCCTTATTCACCTCTGCTGCTAAACAAATGAGAAAGACTGTCTTTTAATAAAATTTTATTTATGGAGTCTAGAATTTAAATTTCATATAGTTTTCATGGATCACAGAATATTATACCTCATTTGATTTTATTTTCAGCCATTTAAAAATATACTAATCATTCTTAGCTTCCTGGCCACACACATGTGCAAACAGTCCCAGGTGTGTGTGGCCTGCAAGCTGTAGGTTGCTAATCCCTGAAATAGAGACTTATATTCAGGCTGACATCCTCATTTCACATTAAAAGTAGTCTTTCCAGGGGCAGTGCCTGTGGCTCAAAGGAGCAGTGCGCTGGCCTCATATACCGAAAGTGGTGGGTTCAAACCCAGCCCCAGCCAAAAACTGCAAAAAAAAAAAAAAGAAAAAGTAGTCTTCCCGGGAAATGAATGATCAGGTGAGGAGGGCCCTGAGAATAGCAAAGGAGTTTTAGAATCTTTTTCAGAAGTAAATTTTTGTTTCTGATAGAAGTTTTTTCCAAAAGTCATAAACTCACAGAACTCAGACTTTGTCCAAAACTGGGACATTGATTTTCCACAGACATGTCTCTCCCCCATCTTTCCTACATCACTGACCAGCAGCACTATCCATTCTCTCTCCCCCATGCCCTGCCTCAATCCACGTGCAGATACACCTGCCTGTTCTTTTTAGGGCTGTCCTTGTACTTGCTGCCACCAGCTCACACCAGCCCTCTCTCTCGTCTGAACAGCTGCATAAATTCCCAGTTGGCCTCCCCTCTCTCATCCTCTCCTACCCCCAAATCCATTTTCAGCAACGCATCTAGAGTGATCTTTTACAAACCAGATATTGGATGATGTCACAAAGACT
Organism: Galago senegalensis; assembly: GCA_963575145.1. NCBI lineage: Eukaryota > Metazoa > Chordata > Mammalia > Primates > Galagidae > Galago > Galago senegalensis. The sequence continues at coordinate 34,048 of CAUYTI010030019.1, read as the reverse complement.
ATCAGCAATCCTGGGCACTTTAACCAAACACTAAGATTCTATTTCCTCTACTGTAAATGGAAAGGTGATTGTCCACGCTGCTGTGGTTTGATGTGACGATTCAAGGACTGACGGTATTTAGGATGATGCCTATTGCATGATCCCTATTTGATGAACTAGTGCTCATAAAATGGGAGCTGCAATCATCCTCATCATCATCATCATTATCATCATTGTCAATCCTCTAATTAAAATGAATCATAGTTAGAATAAAATCAAAGTGACTCTTGGGTCTTGCAGAAAGAACTATCCCTCCTTGACTTATGTTTGAAGCCCACGATGTCCCAGGCCCCTGATCTATTATTCTTCATGAACTCGAAACTCTTCAGGACCTTCCCAGATGCTCCCCGTGACCCTCCTGTCTCTGTGTTCTCCATTTAAATGTAGTCTCCTCAGAGAGAGACTTCCCTGACCACTCTTTAAAAAACTATTTCCCACCACTCACACCTCCATGACTCTGTGTTTTTCTGTTATACACTGCCTGAGATGGATAATTTGTTTGTTAACGCATTACTTTTCTGCACTCTGATTAGAATATAACCTCCAGGAGAGAGAAACAGACCTGTCTTTTTAACCAAAATAGTGGTCTTCATAAATATTTATCAAATAAAACAAAGAAAAATGCAACAGAGATAGCTGACAATTTTATCCGCTTTCTGATACGTTCATTTAAGTTCAGCAAACTTTACATGGTCAGTGGGTTTACTCATTCTTCTGTCCATTTATTCAGTGAATTGGCATCAAGTACCTTCTGAGATAGATTGGTGAAAATGTAGAGGATCAGAAACCTTAGAGTGCTTTCAAAGAGGTGTAACATAATTGCCTACATTGTCATTTCAAAGGATATGTCAACTATACACATGTATGCATATCAATAATTCAAACTATTTTCCTTCAGACTTGAGTTTTAATTTCCTTTTCCATCATACCATTTGCCATATAGAATAGCACATCTCACTGGCCCCATCAGTTATTCAACAAACACTTACTGAATTGTGTGCTGGCTTCTGTAATAAGAACTGAAATTCTAGTTGGATTTCTTTTTCCTTTCTCTACTTCACTTTTAAGAGAAAGAAGCAGAGGTCACCAAAATCAGGTCTTAGAGATTCGGTTTTTGAAAATTTTCAGTTTATGTCTTGGGATCTGTATACAAGGGTCGTGTCCTACTTCACCTTCTGTCTAGACCACAGTCCCCAGAGGAATTCTGATGGGCCCCAGCACACTCCATGGTCTTTGATCCCAGGGAGATTCTGTGTTACCTAGTATGCTTATTAAGTCTAGGACACAGAGAGGCATACATCAAGGAAGATTTCCAAATGAAAAGCAATTTAAGGAAAAGCAATTCTGCTCTTTCTAGGATTATGGGGTTAGACCTCTCTGATCCAAGGACCAGCTATTCTCCAATAGGTTTTGCCTGTACACATCTTTTAACTGTGGTTTTAGCATGTATGATTACCACCTGCCCAATCGTTTGCAAATTCGACCCTCACCTGGTGATTTATTTGCATTTAAGAATTGAGCATGCATTTAGAAATTGACACCATGAGGTGGTGGAGCAGCAATACCTTTCTGGATTGAGCTACCGAACTTCCATGATACTGAATATGCTTAGTTCAGAATGAGTAGGACAACTTTCTATTGAATTATCTTGATTACAAATGAGAAGGATATTAATTAAAACCCCTGATAAAAAGTAATTTTAAAAATACATACACACCTATCCTCTTGAGAAGAACAAAAAAGAATCCAATAATTTTCATGAAATAGTATGGGAGTGATGAATATTAGTTTGGAAATTGGAATATATGAATGTACTTAAACGATCTGCCAATAGTTGTGTGATTTGTGGCAATTCTGTCTGTCAAGACTCAGTTTCTATATCCACAAACCAGAAAAGATTGTGTGGAAGGATTTCTATAAATCTTGTATTTCTAAAATTGTAGGAATTCATTTCCACTGACCTGAATGTTGGCAGTGTATTTTAACTCGAATTAGCTTTTTTATTAGGCTTTTTATTGGTGTTTAAAGAAAAACTTTAGACAAATTAAATCCAATAAGAGTGTAATTGAGCAAAGAATGATTCCCGAATTTGCAGTCCTCAGAACCAGAATAGGTTCAGTGTAACTCTGGGGCTGCCACGTGGTTGGATAACACTTATGGATGGAAAAGGACAGTGATATACAGAAAGCAGAAGGGAGGTGCAGAAACAGCGGGATTGGTTACAGCTCCTTGTCTGTCTGATTTGAAAATAGTTTGAACAGTTGGCTACCCATCATCGGTTCAAACTCTGTGATGGTTACAAGATTATAGTTTCTTTATACATCCACTCCATATATCACTCTGTGTGGAGAAACCTTTAGAGGGCAGCTTTAAGCTAAACCGGGGGTGGAGAACCTGTGGTTGTAAGACTACATGTAGCCTTGTAGGCCCTTAAATGTGGCCTTTTGACTAACTCTAAATTTTATAGAACAAATCCTTTTATTTTTATTAATACATCTAGTAATTTTTATACTTTTATTTTAAAAATGAATGTATTTAAAGTACCACAAATAAAATAAATCTTAATGAAATAATTCTCCCAGAATGACCAGCACAATGAGAAAATTAGTCAGCCATAGGGCTAAATTGATGGCTGTGGCACTCAGGACTTAGTTTTGACTTCTTCTATGTGACTGGTGCCACTGCTGCAGGAGGTGGGCTGGTGAGAGTTCAAGAGTTGAGCATGCCAGTGGGCTATTGGCCTTTGACAAGCATGCATTGTCTCTGTTTGCAGTGGAATTAGTCAATATTTGCACTGCTTGATGGTGTTTTTATAATTCTGTCTGCTTAGCAGCCCATACTGTCAAAGACCATGAGAATGCTAAAGGATGAAAACAAATTTTGTAATGAGGTTTGGGAATGGCAATATTATCTTTTTTCTGCTAGAGATAAAATGGTTTGCTTGCCTTATGATACTGCAATCTCAACATTAGAGAAATTCAGGGGCCATCAGCATCATAGCACTCATAAGGACCACAGATATTTTCAATATTTTAATTTCTACAATCTAAAAGGTTGTACTGCAGAAATTAAAAGATAAAAAACAAAAGCCAAAACCATTCTTCTAAGCAGTAATGAAACCTGGAAATAATGCTGCAGAAGCAACTTACAAAGTAGCTTTACAGACTTAGGAAAAAGGGGAAGCCATTCAGTGAGGTAGAAATTGTCACCAAAAAAAATTGTCAGAGCAGTAGAATGCTTAGGCCCCGATAGTGTTTCAAAGGCAAACAACTACTTCTTTCAAGGAGAACCCTAACTGATGGGCAGCATGAATCAGCCTTCGACTTAAGAGAACAAATTCATGAGCTACTTCCAGAGGGTAGTGTGTACAGTATTCAGACACTTTATATGAATCAGCTGAGAACTACTGACTCGACACATGTTTTATACTTTATTTGGGTCATAACAGAAGGTTTTCTTTGCTGTAAAGACTTACTTGCTTTGGGAACTCTTGCTGATAGAACCTGGGAAGTAGATATTTCAACAACGTTCAAGATATATGTTGTGAAGTTGGACCAAATTTGGTATATTTAGTGAGTATATGTACAGACAGCATGCCTTCCATGACAGGCAAACATGAAGGGTTTATTGCACAGACAAAAAATGTAGTAATAGATCTTATTTCTTTCCACTATATCTTGCATCAGTTGAATCTCTGGGCTAAAGCTAATATTCTAAGTGACACTTTGCAATAAGTTATAAGTAGTGTTCACTATATTCCTGCAAATGCAACACGGCATTCTCAGTTCCATAACACACTAAAATTGGAGGGTGAAGCCCTCAGTGTGGATATTAGCCAAGATTTTATCTCTGTGAGAACAGTTAAAAAAAAATTTTATTTTTTGAGACAGAGCCTCAAGCTGTCGCCCTGGGTAGAGTGCCGTGGCATTACAGCTCACAGCAACCTCCAACTCCTGGGCTCAAGCAAGGCTCCTGTCTCAGCCCCCCAAGTAGCTGGGACCACAGACACCTGCCACAATGCCTGGCTATTTTTTTGGTTTCAGCCATCATTGTTGTTTGGCAGGCCTGGGCTGGATTCGAACCTGCCACCTTAGGTGTATGTGGCTGGCGCCTTAGCCGGTTGAGCCACAGGCACCGAGCCAGAGGACAGTTAAATTTTATGATGAACAGAATTGCCACATGATTTATTGAAAGAAAATTTTTATAGGAATGTAGTATTTCTGTGTGATGCCATTTCAAATCAAAACAACTTGAATATTTCTTTGCAACATAAAACTAATATATATATGATATATGGCAAAAAATCCAAGCATTTAAAAAAAAATTATCATTTTTTAAAACAATACTTCTTTAAAAGGAAATTTTGGATGGATTTTCCCTAGTTAGCAAAGGTCATTGATGAATAGGATTATAAATGTGAATAATTTAAAGAACATGCAGCTATTACAGACCTGTTAATTGGCTAATATAATAAAAGATTCACCAACAGTGAGAATCAAAGGCTCACGCAGTTTAGCCTTCACCTAGTTGATACCACCAAGGGACCTAAAGAATACAGATAGAGTTGATTGAGCTCACTCAGTAGATGACATTTTAAAGGTACTGTTTGATGCTAAGAAAGATCTAATTCAAATAGGGATCGTTTGATGCTAGGAAGATCCAATGTAAACATGGAAATATGCAGTAGACTACCCACACCTTCAGCAACAGGCCAGAAGAGTGCTCTCTTGCTTTTCAATCCTGTATTGCTGCAAATCTACATTCTCAGTAACCCAAATCAAGACACCCTTAAGGTTCACAAATGTCCCATCCCCATCAAGAGGATCAACTGAACTGTGGACCCCCATACTGCAACCAAATATTTAAATTCTTCCCAACAAAAAGCAGATACAACAAAGTCATTGAAGGTTAGTTCAAAATTAAAAAATAGTTTTAATGTTTTAAACTTATGAAGTACATAGCAGTCAGTTCTTTACCAAATAATGTACATCTTAGGTCTATCTAATTGAAGTTTCTTGAATGTGGCCTTATTTGAGTATAGCTAAATGAATGTGGCCTTCCAGCATGAAAAAGTTCCCCAACTCTGGGCTAAACTGAGTTTGACACTGGTAATTCACTTCCCTCTTCTGAAACTGTTTTAACGTAACCGTTTAATGGGACTACCACGAACTTTAACACTGACAAGGAGAGATTTTTTTTTCCGTTACTTGTTAAAAAAATGAGAGTTAATAAGATAATATGCACTTTCTGCTTTTACACACTAGCTTTTCTATCTTTTCATCCATATGGTAGAAAGAGAGACGGGGAGGCAGAGAGACAGAAAGAGAGAAAGGAAAACCCGGGGTGTTCACGCAAACTTTATGTTCACCCTGCATTTTACAAGGCAGAATTAGCCGTCTGATTTACGTGATCATAAATTATTTTCTCTACCAAAAAAACTCCAAGTCTCCAAGTTTCCAAGTTTGGGTTTCATTTTTATTTTTTTTAAATACTTTAACTAGATTTTTGGTATAAAACCAAAATTCAGTTCAGCTTCTGATATATACTTTCTCATAGTTCCCATAGCTTTTTCCCATTAGAATAAAATGGACCTACCCTAAAAAAAGATTGACCAGGAATTGTGAACTGTTCCTAGAGTGATTTTGCCACAGTAAAAGCAAATTAAGACATACATGGAAAAGTTCAGCAGCTCTGAGACTCTTTGTAATGTGACCCCCGATAACCACTATGTACATGGGGATTTACACACAAGAAATAAACTTCTGTACTTAAAGCAAATACATTTGCAAATGGTTAAATACTAATTTAACTTCTCCCATAAAGCAGGTACTAAATTAAGACACAAAGAAATAGAAGTTTACTGCTGGCCCTCAAAAAGCTTAATCAAGATTCAATGGCTTTAAAAACGGAATTTGCAACAAATAATTGTACAAAATATTAGTAGATATTTTACCTGATTCTGTTTGGTAAGTAAATGGTTGTAAATACTCTTTATGAAAATGTCATTCTTTATTCAAAGCACCTCCTAGTAAGCATCAGAATCAGTACAGATTTTTGTTGCTTTTCAATGAAACTCAAAAGAACTATCTTGACAACCAGCATAAGGAGGAGTCCCTCTTAATGTGACAGCAATGCATTTATCAAAGCCCAGCTGGAGCCAGTTCAGAGATGGGCACAGATGTGCTCTGCAGCTTGTGAGAAAGGAATGTCAGGGAGAGAGGGAGAGGGTTGGGGTTCATGGTATATGACACACCTCTTGGGGGGGGACTCAAGTATAAGAGGGACTTTACCTAACAAGTGCATTTAGTGTAACCTAATTCTTTGTACCCTCAATGAATCCCAAGCAATAAAAATAAACTAAAAGAAATATATGGTAAAAAAAATTTTAAAAAAAGGAGATGCACTTCCCTTTGGACTGGATGTAAGGAACAGGTGGGCTCAAGCAAGTAGCTTAGTAGGGGCAGGTGGCTCGCAGACCTGGAGTCCTTGGTACAGGGTTGGAGCAGGGACACTGACCTAGCAGTAAAGAGACTGGTGGTGGCCACTGGGAAGAGCACAGTGTCTACAGAGCAGAGATAAGTCCTATAGGTCATTGTCTTTTGAAGTTCACTTTGAATTCTATCTCTATGGAAATGCTGAATGGCTGCATTAGAAATAACTTATAAATAACACTAAACACAACACACGTAACAATACATTCTCAATACTTAACAAATAACATGTGTCCAGGAATTTTAAAAGGAAAAACAAATATACACTTAATACATTTGCAAGGAATAACTTTTTAGAAAGTAAAACATGTTTCACAATTTGCTGAGCACCTCAAATGTAGAATAAGGCTGCCTTTTCTGAAATCCAGTTGGCATATGAGTCAGTCCCCTGTACGATGTCTTCCAATGTGCTAGCCATTCTACTTGGTGATTAGGACATTACAATGAGTAACACACTTTTTCCAATTTCTGAGAGCTCCCACTCTAGAAAGGGAAATTAATACGTAATCATCCAACACCTTGACATTGAAAAGTGCAACAGGAACAGAGGGGAAGTAACCACTCTGCTTGGAAGAAAAGAAAGGAGAAAACAGTAACATTCAGATGAGATCGAGTGTGTTCAGGGTAGTATGGCCGTAGACAACAAAGCATATAGCACTGGGTAGTCCCAGGAGGTCTCGCATCCAAGTCCTAACCAGGCCTGACCCTGCCTGGTTCTGAGATCGGATGAGATCAGGCAGGTTTAGGGTGAGAAAATAACAACATTCAGATGTACCTTCAAAGATTTGTGTTGGATGAATATCTGTCATGGTTCCTCTCCTTTAGAACAAACTTTATAGCCTCACAAAAGTGTACAAGAAGAGTATAGTATGCCAGTGTCGTTTAGATGCATGAGACTTTGGTATCACACAGAGTGACCTATACAGAGCCATGACCTTTCACTAACACTCAGTATCTTCACCTACAAGATGAAGATCTCTCTCTCACACACACACACATGCACACCTCAGAGTTCTGGGGAAAATTCAATGAGAATAAATGTATATTACTTTGTGCAGTGGCTAGCATGTTAGAAATGTAATTATGTTAGAAATTATTTTATTTGTTATAAAAGTAATAGTAGAGCTTCACAGAGAGAATGTTAAGTTGTCCTGTGGGTCTACATCATGAAAGGTGGATGGAGGGGACAGGAAGAAAGAGACCAGAAAAAAGTTACTCTGTGAAGTTCCCATAACACCCCCTACAAGAGTTCCAACTTGGTGTAAATGCAACAGGGAGACCACCCAGCTTCCAGGCAGCCAGCTAACATGACTACATGTTTTAGAAAATTAAATGGAGGAAAAAGTATCCAATGTACACACCCCTATTATGAGACTAATTTAAACCTTTTATATAAAAGTTATAACCAAATAGCCTAAGAACATGCAGAGGGGGGCGGGAGAAGGGAGGGGGGAATGGGAAGAGGGAGGGGGTTTGGAGGGATCACTTCTGAGGTTTGTTTTATAGGGGTACAGGTGAATCTTTCTAAGAGTAGAATGTGAACGTTTTAAAGCAATAACTGAGAAAATGACATGAAGGCTGTGTTGACCAGTTTGATGGAAATATTTCAGAATGCATGTGAAAACCCCACACTGTACCCCAGAAGAGTATCAATGTACATAGTTAACATCCAATTAAAAAAAAAAACCCACCCAACTTAAAAATGGGCAAAACATCTGAACAGACACCTTATTGAAGAAGATATATAGATGATAAATAAGTATGTGAAAAGATGTTCCATATTATGTCGTCAACGAAATGCAGATTAAAACAAGACTACACAAAGCCTGTTAGATTTCCAGCCTCTTTAGAATGGCTGAAATTCAAAACACACTGACAGCCAAATGCTTGTAGACCAACAGCAGCTCTCATTCATGCCTGGTGGGAATGCAAAACGGTGCAGCCACTTTGGAAGACAGTTTGACAGTTTCTCACAAAAGTAAACATAGCCTTACCACATCCAGCAGTAACGCTCCTTTGTGTTTATCCAAACGAGTTGAAAACACAAGTCCACGTAGATACCTGCATACAAATGTTTACTAAAGGTTTATTCATAGCAGAAACTTGGAAACAAACCAAGATGCCTTTCAAGGCAAATGAATAAACAACTGTCACACGCCCATACAATGGAATATTATTCAGCCACAAAAGAAATGAGCTAGAAAAAAAACAAGCTATGAAAAGGCACAGAGAAATGTAAATGCATATTTGCTATAGGAGAAAAACCAATCCAAGAATCTATAAACTGTATGATTTCAACTAGAAAAGGCAAAATTGTGAAAACAGCAAAAAGTTCAGCGGTTAACAGGGGCTCAGGGGAGAGAGGAATGAACAGGTCGAACAAGAGGATTTTTAGAGCAGTGAAGCTGTTCTGTGTGACACTCTGCTGGCAGATACATGTCAGGACACATTTGCCAAAACCCACCGGATGCAGAACAGTAAGAATGAATCCGAATGCAAATCTGGGGTTTTAGGTGGTCAATATCGGCTCATCGACTGTACCGAAAGTTCCCCACTAATGCAAGACATTAATTAATAGGAGGAAATGGGGCTTGGGTGGGAGTGGAGAAGGGAAATTCTCTGGATTTTGTGTTCCTGATCACGGTATCCCCTCTGGCAGGTGTGTATGTTATGTTCAATTTTCTGTAAACCTGAAACTAGTCTCAAAAATAAAATCTGTTTTCTGAAGTGCGTGTGAAAGCCGAGTCTGATTAAAGCACTCTATGAGGGTATTTTGGTGGCAAGTAACAGAAAACGCAATTAAAATTAGCTTAAACCAGCAGTTTACGTGCTTCTCTTTTTTGTGTGCACACCCAATGGTAAAAAAAAGTTTGAGAATCCGCGCAACAATTTACAACAAATATTTATTTATATATGAAGTATATATTCTATTAACATACAGGGTGGCCTTAAAGTTCGTGGGCAATTTAAAAGTGTTTGTATGCACACAAACTTTCAGGCCACCCTATCCTATGTACGTTTTGTAAATATATATCAAAATACAATCTTTTAACAATATAAGTAAAGGATAACATAAATAATCTTTAAAAGTAGTTACAAGTGTTGCATTTTATTACTGGGCTATTTTGGCAGGAGTACACTGCTGTATTATTTTTGAAACTTGAAAAGTATTTCGAATTTAAAAAAAAACTCAATCGGAGGTTGAGTTTAAGTCGTTTTGTTTCAAATCCTGGGCCGTCGGTGTAGAAAAAGATCCCTCACATGTATTCATAGATCTACCTGGGAGGAGGTCATAATTGGCTGTCACTTCTAACCGTACAATACTATATTTCTACACTATACTATACTTCTTTCCCATTCCCAAATTGTAAAACTGAGAAACATATCACCCCCTTCCCTAATGAAAACCGTTGTTCTTGAAAACTGTTTTTGGAAATGTATTTATACGTTAACATGGGAGTTCAAAACCTATTAAAAAGCTGCTCAGAAGATTTTTGAACAATTGATTAACTGGGGTCCTATGGGTGATGACACACACCATACACTTTAGCAACGAAATAGATAATAATTAAAACATTCCTGAGCATCTGTTTTTTAAAATACTCTTAGAATTGCGTAGATTGTTATTTAGGATGATACAATGTTTGGTTCCATTTATTAAGGGGGCCTGTGTGAACCGTAAAGCTGAAAGCAAATAAAAAACAAAAGGAAGCTCCAGTCCGCCTTAGGAAATTCCCCTTCCTCTCTCCCAGGTCTGTCTAGGAACACAGCTGTCAACAAACAACGCACTAAAGGAAGCTCCCGATTTCAATCTGTATTTTAAATAAGTCTTTCAAAACTGGTGTGTTGAAACCTAAAAAGAAATTGATGTTCTATGATTTGTTTTTTTCCATTTCGGAGACCACTGACAAGTTTCCAGGGCTTTATTATCTAGAATAAGTTCAGAGGGATTCCAGGACCGTCAATTCAGTGGCAAAGGAGATCAAAGACCTGAGTTCTTTGTATGCTATACCATATTCTGGGTGGCTTTATTTTTTGTTCTTGGGTCTGTCTCCTCACGGCTGCAAGATGGTTAACTTCAGACAACCCATCCTCATGCCAAAACATCCAAAGGTAGATCATGTCAGTTTCTCTTTGTCCATCTCTTTTTATGAATGAAGAAAACCTTCCCAGAACCCCCCAGGCCAGCTCCTCTTCATCTCTCATTGGCCAGCTTACATCAACTATTCACACCTGCCAATTCCTGGCGAGGAGGACGGGATGGTATGCTAACCACGGTTCATCTCCCAGGTTCAGAAGGTCTTCTTCCCTTCTTCCCTAATGTGCTCAAACAAAACTGCTCAAACTGCTCTTCCCTAATGTGCCCAAACAAGATTCTGCTAGCAAGGAGCAAAGAAGGGAGCATCAACAGGCAGAGAACTGGCAGCGTCTGACCCAATCATGTTGTAGATATGGTACAGACGTCCTATCACAACTCGAGTGCACAGTGTAATAACAGTGTATTCACAAATGTGTGTATTAACAAATGAAATAGTGCTCAGCTTCCGTGATGCTACCTGCTCCATGCTGAGGTCTTCTTTTTTGCAATTTTTGGCCAGGGCTGGGTTTGAACCCACCACCTCTGGCATATGGGGCCGGCGCCCTACTCCTTTGAGCTACGGGCGCTGCCCCTGGCATCTTCTTTACACTGAAGGGAAACCTCTTCCTGGGTCATGCATGAAATTATGAAATTATTATTTTCTTTTTATTCATGCTCATAGAACACATATCAAGGTGAGATGTACGATTCTTTCGAGATGCATTTTTGCATTGGTCCATTTTGTCTTGCTATAAAGGAAGATCTGAGACTGGGTAATTTATACAGAAAGGGGGTTTATTTGGCTCAGAGTTCTGCAGGGTGTACAAGGAGCCCATACACAGAGGCAGCAGGTGCCACAGCAGGAAAAGGGTTTACGTATGTATCTATGTATGTATTTGTTTATTTATTTATTTTGAAACAGAGTCTCATTCTGTTGCCCTCGTAGAGTGCTGTGGCGTCATCATAGCTCACAGCAACCTCAAACTCTTGGGCTCAAGTGATCCATCTGCCTTGGCCTCCCAAAGTGCTAGGTCTACAGGCAGGAGACACCCTGATCAGCCTTGAAACCCTGTCTCACTGGTCGGCTTTTTTGGAACCTCAGAACTGATAAAGCTCACTTTGTGGGTACCTAGAGCTAGGACCATACCCGGCCAACTTCCTGTGACCCTCCCCCCCAACAAAACCTTGACCTGTGACACTCCTCTTCTGATATTTTTAAATTCATTATTTGGTCTTTTGTCAGTCTTCTAATAATTTTTTTTTTTTTGCAATTTTTGGCCGGGGCTTGGTTTGAACCCACTACCTCCGGCATATGGGGTCAGCGCCCTCCTCCTTTGAGCCACAGGTGCCGCCCTCCGTCTTCTATTTATTTTGGAAAGGTGCTTCAACACTGACCTTGGGAGGAGGAAAAAGATGAGCAATGAAGCCACCTAGGAAAAGACCCAGGAGAGTAGGAAATAATCAGAAAGCAAAGCTGAGAAATTCTCCAAACGCAAAGATAAAAATACACATACCATCTCAAAGCTAATAACCCAGGAAGCCACTCTTCACGCAAGCTTTAACAAGTATAAAGTACAGTGGGGGTGCTGAGTGGAGGGTGGTACCAACAGAACTCTAAATTGAAGGGACGGGCGTGTAATTGGCTGCAGTAATAAGGGAGGTGGGAGAGGGACATTGTAGTTAGGCATTTTGATCAATGCCATAAACCATACTCTGTGGGCCCCAAGGGAATTGCCTAGTAAAAGCACACAATTTCCACTACCATTAATTAAAAGTTAGACGTGGATGTAGGGGTGACTGGTGAGCTTGTATCCAGGTATGAAAACTTGAGCGTGCATTAGAATCACCTGGAGAGCTTGTTAAAGCCTCGATTACGGAGCCCCACCCTCAGAATTTCTGATTCAGTAAGGGGGGAGTGGGGTTTGAGGATGTATATTTCTAATAAGTTCCTAGGTGGTCTGGCGTCAGAATGGAGGAAATTCCAGGGACAAAATAATGATGATTAGAATTATATATAAATGTGCAACTAAGGATTAATAAAAGCCACAAAACCAAGGTACACACACACACACACACGTACACACAAAGGATGTAAGAGAATAAGAAAAAAATGTTTGCTATAAATATGGGTGCATATTTAACATTTAATATTTAAAATGAATTGAGTTCGTCCAGATCGGGTTGTAGTGGGACCAGGACATACACAAACTATTCGTACACCAGGAAAGCCAGCATTAAACCAACATTGGAAACAAAACCGACAAAGTTAATTAAAGAAATTCAAATGAAAGCAATTCTATGGGGCCATTTAACACATATCGGATAAACAAGTATAAGGATAAATGACAAAATTCAGTACTAGCCAGGCTGCTGGGAAATGGTTACTGGTGAGGGAGTAAATTGGTTGTGTGTTGGAATTAAGAGACATAAAAATGATTATCCCAGAAAATGTAGCCCATAGAAGCAACCCACAAGAAGAATAAAAGTATAATTATAAAAATATGTATAGCAGAATTATTTATAATCGCTAAAAAATTAAATTACCAAGTTACTCAAAACTACAGAAGTAAGATGAAACGATTATGTTACATAAACCTCACAGTCATTCATTAACGATGAAAATAGACTAAGATTCTGCAAGCAAAGGAAAATCTATCCTATGTAGAAGCATTAGGGGGACTAGTACTAGGTCTGGAATCATCAGACCTTAAATGAAGGAAGCTTTGGCCAAGGATTCAACCGCTCTGAACTTTGTTCACCCTTTAGCAAGCAGTTTTTCTCTAAGGCAGCTGTTTTCAAATGTTTTGAACCACTCCTGAAAAAGTTTTCATTTTTGTGTGGTCTTGTTTTTCAGCTTTTGTGGTAAGAGCACTTACCATAAGCTCTAGTCCCTTAGCAAATTTTTAAGTATAGAATAACAGGGCCCTAAATCACAGGCCTGATGTTGGGCAGTATCTCCAGAACTTACTTGCTGACAATCACCATTGCACTTTCTGCTTCTTTTGAGTTTGACTACTTTAAAATTCACGTATAAGTGAGAGCCATCATGCCGCACTAAATTGGTTTTATAAAAAAAGGAAATTTAGGCTCAGAGCCTGTGGCTCAAGTGGCTAAGGTGCCAGCCACGTACACCCAAGGTGGCAGGTTCAAATCCAGCCCGGGCCCACCAAACCACAATGACAGCTGCAACCAAAAAATAGCCAGGTGTTGTGGCAGGCGCCTGTGGTCCCAGCTACTTGGGAAGCTGAGGCAGGAGACTCGCTTGAGCCCAGGAGTTGGAGGTTACTGTGAGCTGTGATGCCACAGCACTCTACCCAGGGGGAGAGCTTGAGGCTCTGTCTCAAAAAAAAAAAAGGAAATTTACATTGAAGCACTATAAATACACACATACACCCCCTTACTAATGGTAATACGTGGTGGCTGTTCTATTCTGTTCAATGCTGTTTGGTTCCTTTCCACTCCATGTAAAAATGGTGGCCACTAATAATCATATAATAAATCACAACCAGCAGTTCATACACGCCCCACTAATTTATAAGAGTGACCAAAGGTTACGGCCATCATTTCTCCAACACTCTATGGCCCCTGAAACCCTACCACCACCCAGAAACACACACAGTACACCCAGAGAGTTCTGATGAAGGCCGTGGCCCAGATGGAGCCACAGGGGGCAGTAATTGCAGCAGGCAGGCAACTTTCATGCCCTACTCCATAAAGGGCACGTGTGTCAGGAGGAATAAAATGATTGTTAACACGATTGGACTGGGTTCACTTGCTCCTTAGATAACGTCATCCATTCTCTTGAACCTCTCTCAGGCTGTTTCTTCTGTTCCTCGTCTCTCCTATAGGTCAAAAATCCAGAAACCAGGAATTACTTATAGAGTTTACATGAACAAGCCCATCTGTCTCTACTGGCTTGGCTGTGGTAGGGAAGGCCTGCAAGTGGCTGGTGCCCAGGCACGGAGCTGGCTGCTTGTATTACCACTGGCCTTGAGAAAATCCTTCGTGGTCTAGCTCAGCTCAGAAGTCCTAGTTCACAGGGCTCAACACGTGCCTGTGTGTCTTCTATGATGCAAGCTCTTCAAAACAGCAGATCTCACATTTTATATGCTTTAAAAAAAAAAATCACCTAGGTTCAGTGATGTTCAAACTGGTGTGCCGCAAAATTTTTTTAAAGATCATTAAGTTGTTTTTGAAAGAAGTTCAAAGCACAGTAAGTATATTCTTCATTTTTTACTCTTTTTTTGGAACAACGTAATTTAAGTGTGCCATGGACATTTAACTGAAGCAGTGGTTCTCAACCTTCCTAAGGCTGCGGCCTTTTAATACAGTTCCTGCGGGTTGCGACCCACAGGTTGAGAACCGCTGAACTGTAGGTTCAAGTGTGCCATGAGATAAAAAAGGCTGAAAACCACTGACATGGGTGTTTGTTCACATTGTCCACCATCGTTTTCACCCTCTGATACAAAGGCTCAAAACGAAAAATTCCCCACTAGTCTGGAATGTGAGAGTCTAAAATCGCAGAGTTGTTCTGAAGGTCTATTTGCTATTTTTCTAAGTCAATGTGTCCTTTACGGAAGAGTCTGATCCAGAGGTGTGGTAAGATCCAGGAGATTTCAGTTTTCATCACCCCAAGTGCTTTCTCCAAATTTTGGGGAACCCTCCTCTGGGTCCCCTCCCCAGGTAGAGAACTGATTGGGGTTTTGGTTTTGTCTGTCCTGGCCACGGCTGCTTTCTTTCAAGAATTTCCAATAAATCTTAATTTTCTCCTCTGTAAAATACAGACACTATGCTAGATCTATACACCTTCTATGGGCTTTTTGCACCTCTATCTTTTTGTTTATGAATAATGTTAAATGAAAAAAAAAAAGGTGCCTTGGGGGCACCTGTAGCTCAAAAGTGTAGGTTGCTGGTCCCATATGCTGGAGGTGGTGAGTTCAAACCCAGCCCCGGCAAAAAACTAAAAAAAAGAAAGAAAAAGGAGTCTTTTGTTTATTGTCCTCACCTATGGTAAAAATATGGCTAAATATACAAGCATAGTGACTTTATAGTGAAATTGTGGGTGTGCTTTAAAAAATAAGCAATTAAAACATTAAATAATTTTTTTTGTTTGTTTTTAGAGACAGAGTCCCACTGTGTTGCCCTCAGTAGAGTGCTGTGGCATCACAGCTCATAGCAATCTCCAGCTTGGGCTTAGGTGATTCTCTTGCCTCAGCCTCCCAAGTAGCTGGGACTACAGGTGCCTGCCACAACACCTGGCTATTTTTTTGTTGCAATTTGGTCAGGGCTAGGTTCAAACCCGCCACCCTCAGTATATGGGGCTGGCACCCTACTCACTAAGCCACAGGCACTGCCCAATAATTTTGTTTTGAAATAAATAGTGAACACAGCATTTTCTTTTTGCAGTTTTTGGCCGGGGCTGGGTTTGAACCTTCCACTTCTGGCATATGGGACCGGTGCCCTACCCTTTTGAGCCACAGGCTCCGCCCTCCTTTTTTTTTTTTTGAGACAGAGTCTCACTTGCTCACTGTTCGTAGAGTGTCATGGTGTCTTAGCTCCCAGCAACCTCAAACTCATGGGTTCAAGTGATCCTCTTGCCTCAGCCTCCCAAGTAGCTGGGACTACAGGTGCCCACCAGAACACCCAGCTATTTTTTAGAGACAGGGTCTCACTCTGGCTCAGGTTGGTCTAGAACCTGTGAGCTCAGGCAATGCACGTACCTCAGCCTCCTAAGTGCTGGGATTACAAGCATGAGCCACCGGCAAACAGAGCAGGAGGAATGGCTGGGGATCTGGGGATCTGCTTTTCAAGGGAATGACTGGCAGAGTTGAGTTCCAATCGTATATCCATCACCTGCTGGGTCTGCCCCTCTTATGAGCCCTTTCCTGATGGTGTCCAGAGGCAGTTTCAGTATCTAGGCATGTTCTGAGGAGCCTGGCAGCACTCAGGAAACTATTGCCTGGAAGCAGCAGAAGGCCCCGAACCAAGCCAGCAGGAAAAGAGCATGGAGAGAGAGCCCTGGGCCTGATCACATGGCAAGGCCACCTCTGGACACCAGAGGGGAGAGGCTTCAGGCACTGTCTTAGACCTTTAGGAAGTTCAGGTTCACAAAATCATCAGAAAACCCTTGTTTTTGCATGATGACAAGGAGGAACCCACAGATGACCTTACGATTAGCTGAGCTGGCTCCGTTCATCTCAGCCCTCCGGTCAGGAAGGAATCTCCAGCAATTGGCTATCAACATCATGCCACCCTACTCCACTTTAACCAATGGGATAAGAAGCATCCTCTCTCTGGAAACCCTAACTATTTACAATCAACCCTTAAGGAGAAGAAGGTCAAGGTCATGGCAGGTGAGACTGAGGAATCACTGGCAGGAGCGAAGAATGAGTTTGTGCATTTGACCGGTCTGGGACGGGAAGGTCCACTGTCATCAGAGCACTGTGAGGCCTTAGGTATGAAGAGAAGGGGTCAGCAAGTGTTGGGGCCAAGGAGACCACCACGCGGAAGATTCCCCACCCCTATGCTAACTGGCCCTGAGTCTTTGCCCTACAAGGCCAGAGTAAGGGGAGGGAAGATACTTCTATCCTGAGGAATAGGCCATTATGGAGCACAGGCCATCAGCTTCCCTGACTCAGCACCTCTATTTCCACTCGTTTACCCCTCCCTCACACAGCCTGAAGGGAAGCTGCCAGTTCCAAGCATGGGTCAAGGTAATCAGTACATCAGTCACCCTATGACTCGTCAGAGTGGACGCATGACCTAGAAGGGACATAAAAAAGGGGGCTTCAAAGGAGATGGAGGAAAATCTGGCCTGCAGAACCAGAAGTCTGGAAGGCCCATAGGATCATTTACCACTCAACAGTTCTGCCCCCAAAAGGAAAAAGAATGCGGGCATTAGGTAACCTAGGTTATTGATGACCAATAGCAAAGGGTAATAATGCCCGATGGCGCAGGGAGACCAGCGGAAGACTTACAACCTATTTCAAAGAGGTATTTATCCCCTCACACTGCCCCGTGCACGGCCCTCTCGCCTCCTCTCCGCCATGACGGGACCCACTTCCAACTCTCCTTGGAAGTGCTCTAAACTTTCTCTTTGTTCTTCCTAAATAAAATCTCCCTTTGTCACACTGAGACTTGTGCAAGTCACTTTGCTCTCTGTTCACGCTGCCTGTGCTGCGCCGGTATTATTTCCAGTTTCCATTCATTTTTACTTTCAATTACCGCCGTGCCTCGGTTGAACTTTCTAGCTCAGTCGAATAATTGAACCAGGTCAGCTGGGTTCGGGGAACCTGGACTCCCAACCCCCAACATGACATAATTAGGTTCACTCAAAAACAAAGACACATCTCCTGGAGGATTCTGTAGAAATGACTTCTCGCTTCCTTAGGAGCCACTTAGCACTGAAAGCTCCTTGCAGCCATCTGGTGGCCACTTGGGGAAATACACATTGACGAGGCGGAGAGGAGAAATGAAAAGCAGCTGGTCTTTGGTGGCGTCACCCGGCTGCTGGTCAAGCCGTAACTGAAACCTGGTATCTCTGCGCTTTTCAGGCTTGCGAACCACAGAATCTCCTTCAGTGTCAAGCCAATGAAAGTGACGTTTTTGATAACTGCAGATTTCGAATTAACATGTAAGCACATTAGTTCAGGGGGCTTTTTCACTCTATCCCCCGATTCTGCTGGAGTTTTCCAAGGACGAGATGATGTTCAGAGGAGGAAACCAAATTTTCCTCTATCAGCCACATGGGACGGATGAAAGAACCACGCTTAAGAAATCAAGAAGATTTGTGATGTCATTTCTTCAAAACACATATCCAAGTGAAACAGTAAAAGCCTGTGAAATAATATCGCAATCAAAACCAAATGCTGATATTATTATTACATTTTATTTGTTGACTTTGTTTGATACATAGTCTCACTCTGTGGCCCAGGGTAGAGTGGCATGGCCTCAGCCTAGCTCACAGAAACCTCGAACTCCTGGGTTCAAGCGATCCTCACACGCCAAGATGCCTGGCTAATGTTTCTCTTTTTCGTAGAGAAGATCTCACTCTTGCTTAGGCTGGCCTCAAACTCCTGAACTCAAGGGATCCTCTTGCCTCGGCCTCCCGGAGTGCTAGGATTATAGGTCTGAGCCACTATGCCCAGCCAGAAATTTTTTAATTTTAATGAAATCTAGCTTATCAATTCTTTCTTTCATGGATAATACTTTTGATATAATATCTAAGAAGTCCTTGCCAAATCCGAGCTCATCCAGATTTTCTCCTATGTGATCTTGTAGGAGTTTTATAGTTCTATATTTTAGTCTGTGATCTCTTTTGAATTAATTTTTCTGAAAGGTTGAACGTCTGTGCCTACATTCATCTCTCTGCATGTGGCTGTTCAGTTGTTCCAGCATCATTTGTTGTAAGGACTATCTTTTCCCCATTTATGTGTATTGCCTTTGCCCTTTATTCAAAGATGAGCTAACTGAGAGGCACCTGTGGCTCAAGGAGTAGGGCACCGGCCCCACATGCCAGAGGTGTCGGGTTCAAACCCAGCCCTGGCCAAAAACTACAACAACAACAAAAAAAGTCAGAGCAAAGATGAGTTAACTGTGGTTATGTCGGTCTGTATATGGGCTCCCTACTCTGTTCTACTGACCTATTTGCCTATTTTTTTTTTCACCGATTACACATTGTACTAATTACTGTAGCTTCATGGTAAGTCTTGAAGTCAGATCGTGTTCTTCTCCTTCAAGATGGTGTTGACTATTCTGGATTTTTTTTTTACCAGGTCATCTAAACTTTAAAATCATTTAACCTGGCTCGGCGCCTGTGGCTCAAGCAGCTAGGGCACTAGCCACATACACCTGAGCTGGCTGGTTCGAATCCAACCTGGGCCCACCAAACAACAATGACGACTGCAACCAAAAAATAGCCGGGCATTGTGGTGGGCACCTGTAGTCCCAGCTACTTGGGAGGCGGAAGCAGGAGAATCACTTGAGCCCAGAAGTTGGAGGTTGCTGTGAGCTGTGATGCTATAGCACTCTGCCCAGGGCGACAGCTTGAGGCTCTGTCTCATAAAATAAAATAAAATAAAATAAAATCATTTATCCTCTAATTTTTATTATTTTTCTGCCTCTGATTAACGTGGATTTAATTGTTTTTCTTTTTCTAGTTTCCAAAAGTAGAAACTTAGGGGCTTGCTTTTAGATGTCTCTTTTTTTTTTTGACACAGAGTCTCACTAGGTCACCCTCAGTAGAGTGCTGTGGCATCACAGCTCACAGCAACCTCAAACTCTTGGGCTTAAGTGATTCTCCTGCTTAGCCTCCCAAGCAGTTGGGACTACAGGGGCCCACCACAACACTCACCTGTTTTTTTGTTGCAGTTATTGTTTTTTAGGTGGCCCAGGCTGGGTTTGAACCCAGCACCCTCAGTGTATGTGGCTGGTGCTGTAACCCCTGTGCTACAGGCACTGAGCCTCAATTTCTCTTCTAATTTACTCACTCAGTATGATAAGCACTGCTTCTGTTGCATCCCACAAATTTCGGTAAGTTGTATTTCCATTTACTTGGAAGTGTTTTTAAAATTCTCTGGAGATTTCTTCTTTGACCTTTGTGTTATGTAGCAGTGAGTTGTTTAATCTCCAAGTATTGGGGAATTTGCCAGCTATCTTTCTGTCATAGATTTTAGTTCAATTCCACCGTGGTCTGAGAGCGGACATTGTACGATTTTTATTCTTTTAAATTTGTTAAGGTGTACTTTCTGGTCCAGAATGTAGTTTATCTTGGCGAATACATATTCCGTATGAGATTGAGGAGAATTTGCAGGGTATTCTGCTGTTGTTGGAGAATCTATAGCTGTCCGTCATATCAAATTGACTGATGGTATTTTCTAGTTGGACTATGTTCGTACTGATTTTCTGCCTGCAGAATCTGTCCAGTTTTGATGGAGGGGTGTTGAATTTTTCCCACAATAGCAGTAGAGTCATCTGTTTCTCCCTGCAGTTCTATCAGTTTTTACTACATTTGTTTTAATGCTCAGTTGCTGGGTACACCCACAGTAAGGATTGTTATGTCGTCTTGGAGAGCTGAGCCCTTCCCTTCTCATTATATAACGCTCCTACTTATCCCCAGTATGTTTTCTTGGTCTAAAGTCTGCCCTGTCTGAAATTTTTTTTTTTTTTTGAGACAGAGACTCACTTTGTTTCCCTGGGTAGAGTGCCGTGGCGTCACAGCTCACAGCAACCTCAAACTCTCTTGGGCTTAAGCAGTATTCTTGCCTCAACCTCCCAAGTAGCTGGAACTACAGGCATCCACCACAACACCCGGCTGTTTTTGTTGTTGTTGTTACTGCAGTTGTCATTGTTGTTTAGCTTGCCCAGGTTGGGTTCGAACCCACCAGCCTCGGTATATGTGGCTGGCGCCCTACTCACTGAGCTACGGGCACTGCCCTGCCCTGTCTGAAATTAATGTAGCTTCTTACACTCTCTTTTGATTCATTTTAGCTTGGTATATCTTTCTCCATTCATTTCTTTTTAACCTATGTGTGTTTTCATATTTAAAGTGAGTTTCTTTGAGACTACATGCAGTGAGGTCTTGTTTCTTGGCCCACTCTGTCTTTTAATTAATGTGTCTAGATTATGGATTTCAAAGTGATGACTGACCCAGTGGGATTAATATCTACCGTATGTGTCACCGTTTCATTTACTGCTCTTTGTTCCTGTTGTCGTCTTCTATTCTTGTTCTGCCTTTTTTGGTTTTAATCGTGCATTTAATATAGTTCCGTTTTCTCTCTTTTGTAACAGATCAGTTATGCTTTTTACTTTTTTGTGTGGTTGTCCTAGAGTTTGAAATATACGTGTACAACTAACCCAAGTCCACTTTCAGATAACAGTGTACTGCTCCATGGTTAAGGCAAGTGTCTCATAACAACAAAATAATCCTAATTACTTTCCCTTTCCATTATATCATGGGTGTCACTCATTTCACTTTTACGTAAGCACATACAATCAAGTACACTATTGCTTTTATTATCTTGAATAAGTGGTTATCTATTAGCTCAACTAAGAATAAGAAAAATCAAAGTGTTCAATTTACCTTCCTTTATTTCTCCTTCAATATCTCCCTTTCTTCACACAGATTCGTTTCTGATCTGTAATTTTCTTTCTCTCTAAAGAACTTCTTTTTTTTTTTTTTGAGGCAGAGCCTCAAGCTGTCCCCCTGGGCAGAGTACTGTGGCATCACAGCTCACAGCAACCTCCAACTCCTGGGCTCAAGCAAGTCTCCTGCCTCAGCCTCCCAAGTAGCTGGGACCACAGGCGCCTGCCACAACGCCTGGCCATTTTTTGGTTGCAGCCGTCATTGTTGTTTGGCGGGCCTGGGCTGGATTCAAACATGCCACCTTAGGTGTATGTGGCTGGCACCTTAGTCACTTGAACCACAGGTGCCGAGCCTAAAGAACTTCTTCTAACATTCTTTGCAAGATAGATCTGCCAATGGTAGATTTCCTCAATTTCTGTTTGTCTAAGAATGTCTTTGTTTCTCTTTACTTTTGAGAGATAATTTTACTTGTACAGAATTATAGGTTGGTAGGGTTTTTTCCCTCAATACTGTAAATATTTCACTTTATTCTCTTCTTAATCGGATGGCCTCTGAGGAGAAATACAATATAATTCTCATCGTTGCTCATTGGCAGGCCAAGTGTTTTTTCCCCCTCTGGCTTCTTTCAAGATACTTTCTTTGTCTTTAATTTTCTATAGTGTAGTTTTTTGGTATTTATCCTTCTTGGGCGCTCTCTGAACTTGGATCTACGACTTTGTATCTGAAATTAATTTGGGGAGATTCTCAGGCATTATTGTCTCAAATATTTCTTCTGTTTATTCCTCTCTTTCTTCTGCTGCGGTTCCCATGACGTGTATGTTATACCTTTCAGCTGTCCCACAGCTCTCGGATATCCTACCCTGGTCTTTTACAATCTTCTCCCCTTTGTTTTCAGTTTGGCCAGTTTCTACTGAGGTGTCTTCAAGCTCAGAAATTCTGTTCTCAGGCACGTCCAGTCTATTAGCCCCTCAAATGCATTTTTCATTTCTGTTATGGTGCCTTTAGGATTCCTTTTTGGTTCTCTCTTAGACCTGCCGACTCTCTGCTTGTATTGCTCATCTGTCCTTGCATGCTATCTACGTTATCCAGTACAGTCCTTAGGTAATAACTGGGCCCCCAGCCCCGAACTCCCAGGACTAGTAAGAAATGCAACAAACCCCTTATACTTGTAAAAAGAACTTCTCCTAAGCCCTTTTAGCCTCACCCCCCCACCGCCACAAAAGAGGAGAAGTTAAGTTCTGGGAAGAAGCTGGAGAAGATAAGGGAAGGAAGGGATGGAGGGGTGAGCCCCGGGTGAAAAGGGCTGACGTTGGTTTAAGGCCCAAGCTGTTCTCAGAAACTTACCCAATACTCCTCATTTGGTGATTTGTGAGCTAATGTCCCTTAAGTTAGCATGGACCGCTGCCCTGAATTATGTAACCCCTTATGATGTCCCCCATCTTATGATGATGAAGTAATGTTTATCTTGTGACCTATGAATCAATATGTACCCTCACCCTGTGCCCCAGCTCTAACTGCTGTGATCAGCTTCTGCATTGCGCTAGCTTGCTGACCCTGCAAAACAATAGTATAAAAGGCACTTCACCTGCCAGTCGGGTGCTGAATGCCTCTGTGGCGTTCCAGCCCGCCTGCAGGTGTAATAAATGTTATCAATTATTGCATCAAAGCGGGGGCCACCTTTTTATCTCCACGCCTCTGTCCCATTTCACTTACACCTCAATCCTATTTGTTCTAAAATCCCAGTCTCACAATCCCGACATCTCTGCCATGTCTGTGCCTGGTTCCCTTGCTTGCTCGGCCTCTTCAAACAGTGTGTTTTGCCTTTCAGGATGTCTTGTAATTTTTTCTTGATAGCCAGATAGAATGTACTGAGTAAAACTACTCTAAGTAGGCCTTCAGCTATGTGGTGGATGGAGGGGACGCATTCTCCTGCTCTGTGATGAGCCCTCAGTCTCTTAGTAAGCCCAGGCCTCTGCTCTGTGAACTTCACAAGTGCTTCTCCGTGTCCCACACCTGCTCCCTTGAGTGGGATCAGGCACCTAGAATGGACTGTTGTTGGGTATTTCCTCTTCCCCAGATCAGGCAGCTCTGATAAAACTCCAGACGATTAGGCTCTGACTGAATAGTTTATCCTAAGGACCAATTTTGTTAAGAACAAAATGCTATGGCGTATTTTAAAATGGTTAGTTTTCCCTTCCCAGAGGAGGGAATTTTCTCCAATATTCCCTGTAAGAATCAAGTTGAGTTCCTGGAGTAAGACTTATAAAATGTGGAGGCCCCCCACGTATAGGTTTCCTTGGAGCTTTTAACCCTCAAAGTTGTCCATTCTGAGTCTCCAGCCGTTTGTCCATTATAGTACAAATTTCCCTGCCCCAGCCCTAGTTCCTGTGGAGATTTCTGCTCCACAGGTTTTGATTCTCTGTATTTTACTGTCTTATCTCTTCAATTTGGGGGAGAAATTTGTCCCATGACTGTACTTTTCTAATGAATCTAAAAAGAGTTGCTGATTTTTTGATTTTTTAGTTTGTTCCAATTTTTTTGGTTGTTATTAGGAAGGAGTGGTGATTTCAAAGCTTCTTACATGCTGGACCGGCTATTACTACTTTTTTTTTTTTTTTTTTGAGACAGAGTCTCACTATGTCACCCTGGGTAGAGTGCCGTGGCGTCACAGCTCACAGCAACCTCCAACTCAGGCTGCAGTGATTCTCTTGCCTCAGCCTCCCAAGTAGCTGGGACTACAGGTGCCTGCCACAACACCTGGCTATTTTTGTTGTTGTTGTTGTTGTTGTTGTTGTTTGGTAGGCCCAGGCTGGATTTGAACCCGCCAGCTCCAGTGTATGTGGCTGACAACCTAGCTGCTAAGCTACAGGCATCGAGCCTATTATTAATTTTTTAACATCTCTCCCTGAATGTCCCGTCCCCTGCTATCATGGTTACACTGTGTGCCTTTGCAAATTCCATTTTATCCTGCTTGTGTTGCTCCGAGGAAGGGACCAAGCTTCAACTCCCTCATAAATTAGAAAACATGACAGCCTGAATCTACTGGTACTGTGGTTTCTCCAGGGGCAAGGATGGTTTGCAAATGATAAAGAGCTCTGCCACATCGTATCTTGTGTCATCCAAGAAACTGCTCTTTTTCTGAGTCTCTGAAAATGAAGCCAGCGAGGAAACTCGCGTTTTAGAAATCTTCACCTGCTAAAGCCAGTCAGGATGATTCTTCAACTTGGGCTGAAACAGAGGCAGCCACCAAGAAGCTTTGCAGAGTTAGGGAGGAGGCTGTGGGAGTCAACATCTTAGTGATCCTTTGCAGAGAAGGTCTGGGGCCTCTCCCCTTGTAATCAGTGATTTTTTCTTACCCTAATGAAGCCCAGATGCTTCTGATAAAAAGAATGGCTGGTGTTCAAGCCATTTGCACATTCTGCCTAGAGGTAAAGGGAGAGAAAAAAAGCCCGTGCCCCACATCATTAATTTTAAATATCCTATTTTGTTTTATTTTCGGAATGAAATGGTATGGAACAGTGTAATGAGCAATAGAAATATGGAACCAAGAAGCAATTATATCTTCAAAGGAGCAAAATGAGAGCAAATAAAAGGCCTTGCACAAGTTAGCATACAAACAGGCAGATCAGAACAGCATTTACAGGGTCCAAATACATGCCTTTTGGTTATGTCTGTAAATTATCTTCCACAAACATCATGTTCTCTCGCTGGAGACTCATTTCTGAGTTACAATAAAAACTGGATTTCTCCAGAGACCCTAAAACATTTCAAATTCCATTTCAACATTATTGAGTACCTCTGCTCTGTAGCCATTGTGCCGGGCACTAGGGCAGCCAGATGAACTGGTGTAACATCTACCTTCAACCTGCTTACAGTCTCGTGAAGGAGACAGAGCTGTATACAAATAACTATTTATAATTTCATGTGTGCTGGAGAACACAGAAGATGGACTGTTTACCTAATTCCATTTGAAAAGATAGGGGAAGGCTTTACAAAGAGGTAGACGGGAATGGAAGCCAGGCAGTACGAAACATTTCTTTAAAACTGGTGGTAGAAGATGTGGAAGCCAGGTCTTCAATTATTCTATAAGAAAGAGCCTTGGGAGTGGATGAGAATCAGAATCTAGCTCCCTGTTTAAAGCCTGGGGCTTTGCCAAAGGTCTCCGCAAATAAACTGGGGCTAAGATTGCTCTCATTGAACTTTCAGAACTTTTGTTTCTTTCCAAAGCCAAGTTCTGCTCCTTCTGTCCTTAGCACCTTCAGGGCCCCTCTGTGTGCTTTGAACTAAGCACAACCACCACCAGCCTTTCTGACTCCACTTCCACTTCTCTCTTTGGTCCATATTGGTCCATATTTGGTCCCTATTCTCCACGACAGGGACCATCCTATCCCTAGCGTCCCCGTTTCCTTGAGACACATACTCTATCTACTTTCTCATTCAAACCCAGCCACGTTGGACTCCCCCAGTTCATCCAATGAGCAAGACTCTCTCTGTGTCCAGGTCATTGTTGGGTTTCACCAGGAATATGGTTCTGCCTCCCCCTACCCTCCACCTGCAGCAGAGGCCTGCTAACTCTGCTCATTCTCTCAGTCTCAACAGGCAGGTTTCCCAGGAAATCAGACCTACGCGCCTCTGTACAGGAGCCTTTTCCCACTGGACTTCTTTGCTTGGTTCACTGTCCATCCTTAACACCTACCAGAATATCATAGACTGGTTGTTACTTAAACAAGAACCGTATTTCTCATGGTTCTGGAGGCTGGGAGATCAAGGTGCAGACAGGTCTACCATCTGTCAAAGACCCTCTTGCTGGTCTGCAGAGGGCCGTCTTCTCCTGACGTCCTCACGTAGCAGACAGCAGAGCAAAAGGGCAAGCTCCTGGCTCTCTTTTTATGAGAGTATCCATCCCTTTAGGAAGGCTCCAAGTTCATGACCCAGATCACTTTCTAAATGCCCCACCTTCTAATACCACCACATTAGGGGGTAGGTTTTGACACGTGAACATTGGTGGGACCGACCACTCCCTAGCACTTGCCACTAGACCATAAGCTCTGAGAGGGTGGGGACCACGCACGTCTCACTCACTGTTGCTACCTCTAGCACCTACTGTCTGGCACTTAGCAGGTGCTTGTGAGCCCAAAGGAAGAGGAGTGAACAAGTTCAGCTCTGTGGACTTGGGCATTTAGCTCACTCAGCCTATGCATTGATGGATTTTTTTCATTACTTTAAAGTTACAATGTCCTATTCTTCACAACGACGGGGACCATCCTGTCCCCAGCATCCACGTTTCCTTGAGCCACATACTCTTCCGATGATTACAAAGTTACTAAGGTGATTAATTAACCCTCCAGCCAGTAGGACCCTCAGTGAACTGTGAAGCAATTGATTCTTTTCAAACGTACTATGTGTACCTAAACGTCTACAATTACATTTTCTAGAAGGACACTCATACACTAATTATCTTTTTAATTTTTAAATTATTTACTTATTCCTTCACTTATTTATTTATTTATTTTAAGGCATCAAAGGGAAAAGGCAACTGGTTACTTAACTCATGAATCATACTTACTGCTTGGGAGCAAGAAACTAAAAAGCACATTGCCTTGGCCAGGAGGCGTTCTGCTTCTTTGCCTCATAGTGGGTCTTGTTGGAATTCTTTCTACTCAGCCTGTGAGGTCCGGTTCTAATCCAGCCCTACTATACAGAAGACCACTTTGCTTTCTGGAGATAAAGGAGAAAGGAAAAACTTAACATTTCAGGTTAAGCCCTGGAGAGCATCAGTGTCCCATTTCAGTGTCTGGTTTCCTGGGCTCAGAAACATAATTTGTCATTGCATCCATGGCTGGTCTTGTCACTGACTTACATTAACCTGACTCATAAGAGACAGAGTCGTGACCGGAAGGCAGACTTTTTTCCCATAGGAGGAGTGTTTCTTATTTCCACAATTTGGAATGTTAGGTGTGATCCAGGGCATTCCCATCTTTATATCCCGGGAGGTCAAAGGCAATTGAATATTCTTGAGGTATATTTTATTCTACAGTACACCCTGATGAAGCAGAAAGAACATGAATTTTTATTCCCACTTTTCATAGAAACTTGTTTTACTCAGATGTCATGATTTGCTGGGTCTGGGAGCTCTTATTTATAAATTTAGGAGGCTGAGTGAGTCAGAGTTAATTTCATGAACATGATCCCAGTAATCAGAAATCTAAATGGATGTATCACATACGACTTTTTACTGAAAACAGTAGTAACTTCAGGGAGCAAGGCCTTAAAGGGCTAATGTGTGGAGTTCAAACTGAACCACGTGAAGATGGGGACGTCGATCTCAACCGTTTTCCCTTTGTCCCTGTCTTTGCTAGGGTTGCCTAGAAACACAATCGAAGACACGTTTCGGAACGTGTAACTTACAAAGTGAGTGCTCTTAAGGGAAAACTGGTTAGGGAGGAAGGAGGAAGCCAAGTGATGATACGGTCTCAGGTCAAATTTAACCTGGGTCTGATGCATGAGGGGGAGGGAGGCAGGAGCACAAGCCGCATTGACAAGTGTCCTCCCTCGTAGCAGGAGGACAAGCCTTTTGAATCCCCCTATCAGTTATGGGCTGCGGGCTATTACTGGTGGTAATGGAGGGGACAGTAGCCTGTAACTTCCCAGAGGGACAGCTATGAGCCCTGAGAAGCCAGCTCAGAGCAGCCAGGGCTGGGTGTGCTGACTTGGAAAATGGGGGCTTGCGTGTGGCCCTCACTACAAGTGCTACAGCACCCACTAGTATCTCCAATCTTGTGTACTGTCCCCTCCACTGGAGACATTTTTGCATAAGCTCTTCTCTCTATCTAGAACCTGTTTCCCTCCTTTTCTCTCAGATGAATCTTACTTAACCTTAGACACCACTTCTTCCAGAAAGCCTTTACCAAGCTTTCAAGGCTAGTCTAGACTTTCCTAGTTTTTCCCACCTACACTGCATGAGATATTAAAGCCACCCACCTTGACCGTGAGTTCCAGGGGGCCAGGGACTATGTCTACCATCTGTCCCTCTCTAACCAACTCTTAGAACTATCCCTGGCACTCAATAAATGCTTTTTATATGCAGGATACATAATGCTCTTCTGAAGGATTTAAACTGGAAAAAAGTCAAGTCACAATCACTCCTTGAGCTAAGTCAGGAATACCACAGCAGGTAGGTAAGAATGGTCCCTGCACTATGCCCCCATTTTCACAGCCTAAGGGAGAGTTTTCAGGAAAAAGTTGTGCTTATGCTAAACAGTAACTTGTTTGTTTTACATTTATGACCAGAGCGAACCTTGTCACTGATATTTCTTCCCTTTGCTTTGGGTGCTAGGAAGCTCAGAGCCAGAGCCTCTGGTTAGGTAAGGGCGGTGAATTTTACAATTTTAAATATGGACACCAAAGTTTCTTTTAAGGAAGACACGTTGGAGGCTTGAGGGAAGTGAGGTCCCAGGGGTGTGGTCTAAACTGGGAGAAGTAAGGGCAGTGAAGAGATGAGGATAGGAATTTGGAAGGGGGTTGGGCAGACAAGGAAGAAGAGGCTGGGGACCAGACAGGAGAGGGCAGAGGGGAGAGGGAAGAACAGCGTGATAAGGGTTCATTGAAGGTGAGTCATATGGAAGTTCCCTAGGAGATTAAGAGCAAGGATGCCAAGTTTTTAAATTGCTGTGGTCCTAAGCATGAGCCCCTTCCATCATCCTGAAGCTTCAGCAAAGTTTACTGCTGGTATATATGAGGGCCAGTGGGGTTTCAGGATGGGCCTGGTTAGAGGTCTTGTGGTCATGACCATGGATCAGCTTGTGCTTGAAGTGAGATGATCCACCTACTAGAACACAAGGCAGGTGGGAGTTCAAACCCAGGAGAAATTCCAGCCACTATCCCTTGCCCCCAATTCACTGAAAGAGAAGAATTGTGGATTGTATAAAGAATGAGAACTTGAGGCAAGTTCACTTGCATCTTGGGATTAAGCAAGTGGGACTTGTGTGAAAATTCTATTCTAGGGAATATTGTTCTCTAATTTATCAATCATTAACCACTGGACCTCATAGATTTTATGCCTATTTCAGCGTCTCATTTGACAGTAAAGACCAGGCGAAGAAAAGTAGAATTCCTTGTTCCTATCACAGCCTCGATTTCTTCACCTGTAAGATAGGGGGGCTTTGACTTTTAAATTTGTAAATCTCAGTTCACCAACACGATTATAAATTCCACAGTGGCAAGGGTTGCGTTCAACAGCCGGGCTTTCTATAGACTTTAACAAATATTAGAGGGTGGTGAGAAGGTGCCAGAAACTGACTCTTGAGAGGTCAAGGGGCAGTAAGCTGGCAGCTTGCCTCCTCCTTACAGAAACCTCTTTAGCTACATGGTGACCATGGAGTGCTTCCACCTGTGCTCTTAAAGAGACTTCCAGTCACCGGTGGAAGGTTTCCAAGAGAGCTGCTCCTACTTCTGATCTTGCTAAAGAGCAACCTACCTGCTCTTTCCAGCCCTTGAACTCTCCTTCCGTTTAAGCGTTTAAAAACTTCCCTGAAAAGAAGAGAAACAATAGCATGCCAGGAAAGAAATTATTTCCTGGTTTTCAACACTGAAGCGAGAGCCAAGGCAACACCAACTCCTAATGACGTGT
Organism: Galago senegalensis; assembly: GCA_963575145.1. Lineage (NCBI taxonomy): Eukaryota > Metazoa > Chordata > Mammalia > Primates > Galagidae > Galago > Galago senegalensis. Next base: position 3,728 of record CAUYTI010030019.1, on the reverse strand, counting down.
TCGGAGTTTGAGATTCAACCCCAGCCCTTCTCTGGAAGGCATCGGGCATTATGAGAGCAAAAATTAAAGTTTTTAGCGCCGTAGTTTGGCCAGCAACTATAGCCGTGGAAAGACTTCTTCATGTTTTAAATATTAAAAAACGGGGGTTTGAAAAAGCACAAAAACTTCTTTCCCTCTTTTGAATAAGCAGGAAATAGAAGGCGATAGTGAGTTAACTGCATCATCTAATATTTAACATTTCTTATGCTAATCTGGCCAAGAACCTCTGTACAGTTTATTAAAATTTGCATTTTGTGTATAGAGCCCAAAGAGAAAATCTTAATATATCTATAGAAATATTTATACATATTTTTGTTGTTGTTGTTTAAGAAAAATACGCTGAATTCTCCTTCCCCTTTCCCTAGCAGCTTCTTAAGTAAAATTTACAAGAGGAAGTACTGTGGAGAGGCTGCTTGTTTTTGGAAGGTTTGACTCAATTTAAATTCCTTCGTGTTTAATTGGGCAAATGCAGGGAATAGAGGGTTTCAACAAAAGCCACATGCGCCCCCTGCTGGCCATCCGAGGGCCAAGGACAGCGTCTCTATTCAGCGTCAAACTGTGAATGGCAAGGACAGACTCGGAAAGTTTAAATCACTACTTACAGATGGAACAGGTGGTTGCCCCACGCAAATGCAAATCTCCACAATGGGTATCTGCTTTTGCCTGTTTAAAGGGCAGGAAATGCCCTAGAAGATGTATCTCTTTTTAAGGACTTGTCACAGACTTTTCTATGGCCATTACTCTCCTCAGAGTGCTCACAGACCCAGCAGGGTGTTTGTAAGCTGTATCCCCAACAGGCTAGAATTTCAGAAAAGGCAAGAAGCTTGCTAGCCATGGCTGGCTTCAATGTAAACTAGCTGACTTTTCTTTGTTTTGACTCCCTCAGCTTACTTTTTAGTCTTCCTCTTTTTCTTTTTTGCTTTCCTTTGCCAAGAATGGGGTCCTCAGTCCCCATTCTCCCAGCAAGGCTGTGTCATCCTCCACGTGGAAACCTCAGCTCCTGAGCCCACAGCCTCCTATATAACAGGGATGATAAATATCTATTGAATGAATGAACAGCTACAAAGAGAGCCTGGATCCCAGGTGCCTGTCCTGCTGACTTTGATTAGGTTATACCTATCATTAAGGAAATCTTCATGGATGTGACAAAATGTGGTTTAATGGCTATCCTAGAAGGATTTAATAATTTCAAAGTGATCTAATATCTATCACTTAATGTGTTACAAAATGTCATCACAGGCACCTCATTTGATCCAATATACTCCAGATATCACCTCTGTTTTCCACATTGGTTCTGAACACGAGAAAGGGGGAATGATGCTCTCATGGCAATCAAGTGATCGAGCTAAGACTCAGACGTTTTCTGTCCCTCAGCCCTGGACATGCTCCACCTTCTCCTATCCTGCATAAGATTTGTCACCTCACTTCCCCCCCTAGCAGGCTAGGGCTAAAGTTAGAGGGTGGTGTTATGGCTCTTAGAGCTCAGCCAGAGTACAGAGCATGGTGGCTCACACCTGTCATCCAGCAGTCTGGGAGGCTGAAGCGGGTGGATCTCCGGAGCTCAGGAGTTGGAGACCAGCCTGAGCAAGAGGGAGACCCTGTCTTTAAAAAACTAGCTGGGTGTTGTGGCAGGCACCTGTAGTCCCAGCTACCGGGGAAGCTGAGGCAAGGGCATCACTATGAGTTTGAGGTTACTATGAGCTATGACACCATGCACCCTACAGAGGGTGACAAAATGAGACTGTCTCCAAAAAATTAATTAATTAAAAAAACAAAGCTCAGCCGAGTACGTCACATCACGGATATCTCCCTTTATTAGTCTTGACAGCCAGCTGATGGGAATTATGAAGCCGGAACACAGGATACCAAATGGGTTAACAGCCTTTTGAATCACTTTCTTTTCCCCCAGGACATTACACAGGGACTCACAGCTTTCTGCATCATAAAAGTTTGCTTGGGCGAAACTGTTGAACGTTTCCCCAGAAAGTGGACCCAAAAAAACCCCGAGCTGGGTCAGCAGTCAAAGAGATTTACAAGTAAGGACCAGAGTGACCCCAGTCCTTGTTTGCTCATGACTTGGTTGGTCTGTTTGATTTCAGGAAAAGCAAACAAAAAGCCAGAAGCCAAATGTTTGCTTAGGTCCCGGCCCCACTCAGAGAACACACCTGCCGAGGCCTCTGCTAGAGAGAGGAGTCGTCATTCCTCGTCTTTGCATACGCTGCTCTCCAGATTGCCCTTTTCTTCTCGGTTGCCAAACACACCCCTATTCTGCCTGTAAGACCCAGAGCAAATGCTACCTTTCTTGCCATCCCCCCCACCCACCCTCTGGGCGACTCAGCTCAGAGCCCTCCTCTCACTGTGCTTTAACTGTTTGTGTGTCAGTTTCCCCTGATGACTCGGAGTTCTTTAAGAACAAGGCTAGCCTCTCATTTCTGAAAGAATAATTCTGGCTATCAGAGAGGACTTCCAGAGGCCCAGAGTACAGTCCAGTGGCTTTCAAATTTTTTAAAATCATGACCTACAGGGATAAATAAATGTTATGTCATGACCTAGTAATAAACATTACAGTGTGTGCAGATGGGCAGCTGGATCCATCTATCCATCAGTGGATAGATGTTCGTAAAGTTGAAACTAAACTTCACAAAATGAGACCTCCTGAAATGCTGTTCTCTGGGATTTTTGTTTTCTACTTATTCTCTATTATTTTAAAAAATGTTTATTGTGAGTATCATATTGATTTTGTGAAGCAATCAATGAATGGCAACTCGCAGTGTGAAAACCATTAGCGTGGATGACATTTCATCTGCTGCCCCCTCCTCCCTTGTTTTGATATTCTGTTTGGAGACCTTGAGTGCCTCCCACTGGGGGAGGAAGACAGTTTCTTGTTTTGTTTTTGTTTTGTTTCCTTCTTTTACTGGAGACAACGCTTAACCCAAGAGAAGGTGGAGTTTTGATTGGGGGATACAGCAGGAAAGAGAGTGATAAGCGTGAAGGCCACAGGGAGGAAACAATATTCTGCCTATTTTGTGTCCAGACAGCTCCTTTCTGGGTGTGAGAACCTTTAGTATCAACTGAATGTTAGAAACTAACCAGCCTGCCCACGGGAAAATTTATACAGATGGTTCTTGACTTAGAATGAGGTCACATCCAAAGAAACCATCATCTGCTGAAAATATTATAAATCAAAAACAAATTTAATGCATCTAATATACTCAACATCATAGCTTAACCTAGCCGAACTTGAAAGTGCTTAGAGAACTTGTGTAAACAAAAGATCAAAATTCAAAGGACAGTTTCTACTGCACGCATATCATTTTCACACTGTTGGAAAGTTGAAAAACGTCAGTCATGTCTAAGTTCAGGATCATCTGTCAAACTTCAGGTATGAACAAGTCTGCTACAGGGTCTAGATCAGGGGTCTGCAAACCACAAGCCCTCGGCCACATCTTCTCATCCACCTGTTTTTATAACTCACTGGATCACAGCATGTGTGTGTGTTTTTATAGTGTCTGTGGCTACTTCTGCTACAACTGCAGAGTTGACTAGTTGTGATCAAGACTGATTGGCTGGCTCAGCGCCTGTGGCTCAAGTGGCTAAGGCACCAGCCATGTACACCAGAGGTGGTGGGTTCGAATCCAGCCCGGGCCCGCCAAACAACAATGATGGCTGCAACCAAAAAAAAAAAAAAA
>CAUYTI010030017.1:0-15018 GCA_963575145.1 Galago senegalensis | reverse complement strand
GGGTTGTGGAGAAAAGGGAACACTACTACACTGCTGGTGGGAATGCAAACTAATACGTCCCTTTTGGAAAATCATATGGAGAACACTCAGAGATCTAAATATAGATCTACCATTTGATCCTGTAATTCCTCTGTTAGGTATATACCGAGAAGACCATAAATCACACTATAATACAGATATCTGTACCAGAATGTTCATAGCAGCCCAATTTACAATCACTAGATCATGGAAGAAGCCCAAGTGCCCATTGACCCATGAATGGATCAATAAATTGTGGTATGTGTACACCATGGAATACTATATAGCCACAAAGAAAGATGGAGACCTTGCCTCCTTCATGTTTATATGGATAGAGCTGGAAAATGTCCTCCTTAGCAAAGTATCTCAAGAATGGAAGAAAAAGTATCCAATGTACTCAACACTATTATGAAACAAATTGTTAGCTATCTTACGAAAGCTACAATCCAAATGGAGCCCAAGGAGTTCTACCTTTTGATCCAGCATTCTCACTACTAGGTATCTACTCACAGGAAAAAAAGTCATTTTGTCAAGATGACACCTGCGTCTGAATGTTTGTCAAAGTGCAGTTCACACTTGCAAAGATGTGGAATCAAACTAAGTTCCCATCTCCTAGTACTAGAAAAAAGTGAATAAAGAAAATATGATATATATACATCATGGAATATATATTGTAGAGTATATATCATGGAGTAAGTAAATATATCACAGAATACTACTCCACCATAAAAATTAATGAAATAATGCCTTTTGTACCAACTTGAGTGGAACTGGAAAATATTACCCTAAGTGAAGTTTAAAATATATGGACAAGAGGTCAGAGCTTTGATAAGAGTAAACATTGGGAGCGATGTTAACATCCATTAAGTAAAGAGTGATTTCATGCTTTAAGGTAAGTCATCAGATAAAATGATAAGAGTTAACTATTTTGTGTCTCATCTATACTAATTTAACAGGTTTGTTAGGATTGACTTTGACTCTGTTGAAGTGATCGTTCTAGACGGTAATAAGAAATCAATCATTTAAAATAAAAGAGCCGGATCACCTACAGAATAGAACTTTGGTAAACAAGTTAACAGTAAAGACTTCCTTGCTGCTCTTACTGATGTTTAGAAGATTCACATCTATAGTCATGACCATACTTTTAAAACATATACCTATTTTTGAACTCTCCTAAGTGTATCTATAACCATAATTAAATCCGAGCACATACCACATGGGTGTCTCTCGTTCAGTGTTTATGATGCACTCTTCTGTCAACTCTGGAAGAGCGATGTCATGTTCTAGCACCGAGGGCCATCTGCTGCTGCAGATGCCTGGTTATGGTCTACTGGCAGTTCTGATGAAACGCAACTGAGTTAGTTCTTTGCTAGGGGCGATGAAATATGAATACATTTGGTTCCTCCAAATATAATCAAAGCAACACGGCTGGTGTCATAAAGGTTTACAACATAGTTGGGCCAGTGTAGGAAGCCACATTCATCTGATGGGAGGCTGTATAAGAGTAAAAGACTCCTGCCTTCAGGACTACAGCTATGATATTTCAGACAACAAGGCACTTCAGAACAAATGTGTTTCACACTCCCTGGTCCCATCTCTTTGTTGGTCCCACACACCATGATCTCAGACTAACTCTCTGACTCGAGTTCCATGTCCTTTTCTAATTTTGTGTAACGCCATTTCCTAGTAGTTAGGTTGTTGAATTTAATCTCTGACCCACTCTTCTCCCCCGTAGGTCCTGAGTAATTCCGTCTTCATTATGTAATTGACAAATAATATTCTATTTTTAATTTGATGATAATAAGAATTATTATTATTATTTTGCCTTTAAACTCTCCTATCATTCATTAGGACTTGAAGGAACCCTGAAACACTGTTTGTGGTTAGGCGGTAACATGGACATTAAATCGTACCACCTGTGTTTAAATACTAGCTCCATCACTCAAACCATCATGCAATCCTATGAAATATAACTTCTGTACCTTAGTGTTTTTCTTCAAAACCTGTGCATATAATAGTGCCTGCCTATAAGGTTGTTATAAGGATTTAACTGAGAATTCAACTTAAACTTTTTAGCACAGATACAATTCTAATGTTAGTATTTGTCATTCACCACAAATACGGAGTCCCCTACGTTCTAAAAGGAACATAGACATTGCTTCATCTGTATACGGCAAATCCTCATCGTTCATGAATTTTGTACTGTGAATTTGTCTACGCACTTAAATCTGTTCGTAACTTCAAAATAAATATTCATTGTATGTTCAGGTTCATTTGCAGACATGCCCAAGACCTCAAAAACTCTGCATCCCTCAACCTACTGACAGCCGACGGAAGCCGCTGAAGGGGACACTCTGCCTTCAAACTCCAGTTCTCAGACTTTAAACCAGTGTCCTTTTCACACTCTATTTTAGTACCACAGTTTGCGTTTCTTCTCAGTGACTTAGCTGTTCATAAGAGCGACAAGCTTTGTACTGAGGTACTAATTCATGTTCATATATGCAAATGTGACTTATGGGAAAAAAATATCTATCTTAAACAAGCTTCATTCAGGCCTGAGACATAATGCTGTTGACGCTGACTTCAATGTTAATCAATCAGTAATCTGTATATCCAGAGAAAATACAGGCAGATTTGTGAATCTGCGCACCACGCTGCTGTGGGAAGTGCTATCATAACATCTATAACGCACGTGAAAGCTACGACAAGGACGGAAAAGCTGCGAAATCGGTCAGATTACAACTCTGTGTGTAAAATATGTCAAGTCCGAATCCAAATATGTATATACACACACAGTCACACAGCCTGGGGGAGGGAAACTCTAGACCCTTCTTGGCAAATGCTGACTGGGGTGTGTGCTTCAAAATGACACAGAGTGTGACAAGTGTTAAACTTGCAGGTTTAACAGATATGCCATATACTGCTTTTCTGGAGACTTCAGACCTGCTACATGACAGACAGGAGGAAAATGGGCAGATTTTCAATGCTGCTGAGATTGGCTTCTCTATATGGACTTGTGAAAATGTAGCATAAAATATTGTGCTTGAAAAAATGCTGTGACCAGAAGCTCATAGGAACCTTACCCTGTTTTTCTCTAGGAGCAGTAGTTGAATATTCCCGAATTCAGTGTCCCTGGTGACTTTACAGAGCATGACAACCATGAATAAAGGGAGCTGACTCCATCGGGAGGTGTGTCCAGGGCTACGGAGAGAAGGAAGCAGTAACCCATACCCAAAGGGGTAGGCTTGGACTTTCTCACAGACTACTGTAATGAAAAGATTTGTATGTAATTATTTTTAAATAAAATTGTGCCTTTCACTGCTTTGAATAAAATTATTGCCAAACATAAAGTTCATTCTCATGCTGGGAAGGTTCTGGTTTAAGATCATTAGATTAAGTCAAGGTGCTGGGTGTGCCAAAAAGTATATGTACATATTAAGAAAGGAAAAACTGTATTAAAATTGGAATCCTTGATATATACTGATAACAAAAGATGGATCCAAGTGTGAGCACCTCTTATAATTGTAGAGGTCAAATGCGGCATGACTATTACAATGTTCATATATTTTTTTCTTTTCTTAAAATGTGTATGCATTGTTGGCCCCATTTGTATCTGTGTGATTAGTACCAAAAGGCAATGTTAGCCAAGAAGAACTAAATAACTGTCATGCCAGTGATGTTTTCTTGTTTTGAGCTACTAACTGATAAAATACAGAGCTCAATGTCAAAGCTAAAAACAAAGGACATAAACACTTCATTGTGTTTAAAACCACAGACTACTCAGTGTCATGCTGGAACAAAATGGGGAGCATCTTTTGCTAGAGATATTTTTTTATTTTTTTTTATTAAATCATAGCTGCCTACATTAATGCAATCATGGGGTAAGATGTGCTAGTTTTACAGACAATCTAAATGCTTTCATTAAACTGGTCAACACAGCCTTCATGGCATTTTCTTAGTTATTGTATTAAGACATTTATATTCTATACCTAGTAAACTTCACATATACCCTTGTAAGATGCACTGTAGGTGTGGCCCCACCAATTACCCTCCCTCTACCCATCTTCCCTCCTCCCCTTCCCTCCCTCTCCCCTTTCTCCTTCTTCTTGGGCTATAATTGGGTTATAGCTTTCGTATGAAAGCTATAAATTGGTTTCATAGCAAGACTGAGTATATTGGATACTTTTTCTTGAGATACTTTGCTAAGAAGAATATGTTCGAGCTCCATCCATGTAAACATGAAAGAGGTAAAGTCTCCATCTTTCCTTAAGGCTGCATAATATTCCATAGTGTACATATACCACAATTTATTGATCCATTCGTGGGTCCATGGGCACTTGGGCTTCTTCCATGACTTAGCAATTATGAACTGGGCTGCAATAAACATTCTGGTACATATATCTTTGTTATAATGGGATTTTTGGTCTTCCAGATACATACCTAGTAGAGGAATTGTAAGATCAAATGGCAGGTCTATTTTTAGATCTCTAAGTGATCTCCAAACACCTTTCCAAAAAGAACGTATTAATTTGCATTCCCACCAGCAATGTAGAAGTGTTCCCTTTTCTCCACATCTTATGAGGAGGACCCCAGGGCAATTGAAGCAACATCAAAAATACACTACTGGGACCTGATCAAACTAAAAAGCATCTGCACAGTCAAGAACACAGTAAGTAAAGCAAGCAGACAGCCCTCAGAATGGGAGAAGATATTTGCAGGTTATGTCTCCGAAAAAGGTTTAATAACCAGAATCCTCAGAGAACTCAAACGTATTAGTAAGAAGAGAGCAAGTCATCCCATCTCAGGGTGGGCAAGGGACTTGAAGAGAAACTTCTCTGAAGAAGACAGGCGCATGGCCTACAGACATATGAATAAATGCTCATTATCCTTAATCATCAGAGAAATGCAAATCAAAACTACTCTGAGATATCATCTAACTCCAGTAAGATTAGCCCATATCCCAAAATCCCAAAACCAGAGATATTTTTATAACAGTCATGAGACTTCTATTTTTTCATCAAGTAAGTACTCAGACACCACTTTGATAAACAGTAAGGCACAGAAAGCCTCTGTGACCTAATTACAACTTGCTTCAGTATTTTCTCCTTTGATGTTGATTATGTACATGTGAGGTGACCAGTACAACAAAATGTGTATGAAAATAATGTTTGCCCTGGTTTGCACTGACTTTGAATGACATTATAAGGTTTGCTTTCCAGAATGTATTTTTCTTACAATTCATGATTTATAGAATATATTTTATTTCTTTTCAATGTGCCATTTGTAGAATTTCTTCTTATTTAATGAATACATTTTTATTAACAAAGACAATAGCCAATGAGGCCTGTAGTGATCTGTGTCCAGGTTTAGTATGTATATGTAGATAAACACACTTTTTATCACATGACTTTTTCAAAGCTTTGAGTACCATGACCACTATAATCCATAATATCCGTAATCAAATACTCAACCTGAATATAATAATAGAAAAGTATTATTGTGTTGTGCCATGTACCTTCCTATTATACCATTGAGAGACAGCCTTCTTAGACTTTAAGTGTTTGTATTGATCATAATTACTCAAGTCTATAAGAAATGCAATATTCAAATACTTTTCTTTGCTGTGACTTGGTAAGAGATTTCCATGGATGGAATAGAAGAAAAAAATTGACAATTACAGAGTCTTGACGTTTTGAAAATCAGACTTTACAGTTTGTGTGATAATATTAAAGTAAGGAAAGAAAATAAAATTGTAAGCAATTCTGTACTTTAATACCAAGCAAGGAAATTTGGGACCATCATAAATAATAGGTCTGATTCACAAAAACTATGGTTGGAGAAAAACAGGGAGAGGTAGCATATTATTATGTGAAAATATTGCATAGGAAGTAAAATTATATTGTTATTAATTTATTCCTGGATAAATGTAATTTATCCTGTCTCTTTCTTTCCTTATCTCTCTTATTTATCTTTCTTAGCAAATCATTATAAGAGAATCTTCTGGAAATATCAATTTTATCACTTTTGTCTGACATTCTGTTGGATCCAGGCTGCCTTAATATGTTCTTTTGGCGGTTAAATTATGTATGAAGAAGCCCAAATTTAGTGCAGTGATTCATGATTTAGATACTTTGAGTAGGAGTTACTCTGTAACAAACTGTATGTCAAATATTGCAGTTGCTTCATTAGCTATATACTATTAGAAGTTGTATAAAACCATTGCCTGATATTGGCCATACTCTACCTATATATTTTCTCTAATTTTTTTCAAAAGAATCCACTATTTTTTAATCATGTTACTAGACCATAAAAAAGTGGAGATCATCCATCAAAACCCCCCAAATATTCTAGATTTTTAGTTTTTAGCTTATTTGTGCTATATTAATTGACAGACTGTTTATAAAACACAGTTCAGACAAGATTTTTTAGAGACTATTCTAAGACAACATCCTATATATAACATTAAGAACAGTACAAATCTGATTGGAGGATTTTGGAACATAGGTTTGTAAAAGCTAGAATATATTGTAATCCAATATGTACAAGTATTTGTCAACAACATATAGATATATTTGTAGAGAACATATACATATGTAAATAAATACATGCACACATGTTAACAACACATACCTCTCAAAATATATGAACACAAAATTCGTCATGGCTATTGTTATTTTAGTTATATGTAAATTTTTATAAATCAACCATAATTAATGATTTTTGTTGTACGGAAGTTTGGGGACACTGAGCTGACTTAAACAAAATTCTGACCATTAGAAATCAATTCATTCCCATATATTCTCTACACAGCCTTCCTCTGACATTGCCTTCTGATGTCAGTGGAGTGTGGTAAAAAAAAAAAATTACCAAGGAGAAAACCTGACAATCCAGGAGGAGAGAAATGAACAGTAATACAGGCGTGAGAAGTTAAGTAATCATGCCCAGGAAAATCACCAGGAAACAGCTGTTATCTGCTGGAAGTCCAGAATTCAGAACTGAAGGGAGTTAAAGTAGTTTTTAAGTAGCATCTAGGTTTGAGACAAAGACAAAGAAATAAAACTTATCATTGGGGTACAGAGTTTGAGATAATCATGGTATGTGCTAACCCTATCTGTTGGTCCCAATTTACAATTTAAGCATACTTAAAATACAAGAAAAAAATGCATCAAAAATACATCTCTAAAGGAGTTGGAATGTGCTTAACTATGTCTGAAGGACATTATAAATTCATGTGCTGGTGCTAAGGGAAAAATTCTACAAAACAGTAGCACCCTGGTTTTCAATGTTTGTACTTGAAAATAATTTAAACTACCACTTAGATATGATCGAACTACTTCCCTGCTCAAAGGCCTAAGATCTCTGTGTATGAAGTATGGTACTAAGTTTAAACATACATTTATACAGTACATAAAAGAAAATATTTATTTATAATATATATTTATTTATTTTTTTTTGCAGTTTTTGGCCAATGCCGGGTTTGAACCTACCACCTCCAGTATATGGGGCCAGTGCCCTACTCCCTTGAGCCACAGGCACCACCCAATTTTTGTTGTTTTTTTGAGACAAGGTTTCCCTCTGCTGCCTTGCCTAGATAGCAGTGGCATCATTATAGCTTAATGCAAGCTGAAATTTCTTGGTTCAGGAAATCTCCCTGCTTTGGCCCCAGAGTACCTGTGACTATAGGAACTCACCACAACAACAAGCTAATTTTTCTATTTTTTGTAAAAATGGGTGTCTCCCTATGTTGCTCAGTTTGGTCTCCAACTCCTAGTCTTAAATGACTCTCCCACCTTGACCTCCCAAAATGCTAGGATTACAGGCATAAACCACTGCACCCAGACTATAATATCACTCTGTATTTTATTACTATTTAAATTATAATAAAGTTCAATGTTCAGTATGTTACAGTTGCTAATTCTGGTTAAACCGTATTAATATCCCCCACCTGCATTTTAAGAATTAGGATTAGGTACAGTTTCAAGTGCAATTTCACCAACTTTCCTGGAGCCTAATTGATCCCATGCCATCAGATTAAATTAATAAAGGGCCAGTGAAGATTCAATGGAGATTTAACTTACTATCTGCCTAAAACTACATCTTCGGAAATATTTCTTTTTATAGGGAGAAACTTAAAAAGCTTTTTTGATAAAGTGATTTCTCTTTTGCTAAATATTTTACGAATATGAGACTTAGAGCTTTATGGTAATTTACAGAATTTGAAAAGGATATTTAAAACAGCTCCTAAATTGACAGTGACTTTTAGGGATAATTTAGTCTTTCTATCTGCATTTCAATTGCAGGTTTTATGGGAGAATTAAGCACATAACTGCACCACTCTAGACTTCCAGGAGGTACATTTGCAAGCATCTGTTACTCACCAGAGCCATCTCCATATCCAGAGGAGGAGCAGCTCAGTTAACTTTTAATTCTTTCCCTTTCTGTAAGAGTGGCGTGGTTACAACTCTGTCAAGCTGTCAAGAGCAGACTCATCAAAGAAAAGGAGAGAGAAAAATGATATGTCCAGCTACTCAAAAACTGATGAAATGTACTATGGGAAAGAGATGAAAAAAATCAAATTAAATATTTTTTGGAAAGCTCTAGACCTTTGAAAGAATCCCACTTCTTTTTAATAAAAGTCAGGTTATTTATTATCAAGTCTTTTATATCATAGATTTTCACAGTGTACAGTTGCTCTGAAGAATATGAAAACCACTTTTATGCTCCATGCCATAGTCTACCTTTTTTCTGCTCCCAAAGATAAAAATATATTAAGGTTTATATTATTTTCTCCTACCCTAAAACCTGGACAAGAAGAAATCTAATAGAATTGGAAGGTTGAAAACAGAGCCCGTATTTTTGAATTTTCATCAGAGTGAAAATCTTAAATATAATAATATTATAACCTCATTTTAAAGCCAAATGGATAGTATTTATGGGTAGTTATTTCTTCTTTGATAATGTATAATTGTAAACATTTTAATTTCATTGGCCTAAATTTAAGGAGCAAAAGTATTTCTTTGTCTTTTACCCCTTTCATTTATTACTCTTACCTCTTTATTATTTTCTAATTATGCAATTACTTAAAATGCTTAATTATACAAAATCTATACCTATAATGGCATTTATACAGACATCTAATTATCATTATTTGATAGACACTGTAATAACAGTATTGTTACTATAAATATTTTTTTACATTGCAGTAATGTCATGTGTGTCATACAAATATTTTATAAATACATGAAGCTGAAATTTCCTATAAAAAATGCCAGGCAATGTTTTCAACAGTGATAGTTTTGAGAGACTTTGATCAATCCATGTCTCCTACTCTGAAGTTATTAATTATTTAATTAAATATGTAAACTAATAATTTTTTTCTTTTATTACATTGGGATCACAACTCTATAACATCTCTGTTTCTGCCCTCCTTGGGTATTTGAGTCAAAATAAATGATGCGTTAATTGTGACCCCTGTATGTTGAGTCTCTTCCTTTCCAACGAGATGATCATTGAAAAAACTCTCACAATTTCACATACCAAAAACAAGGAAAATGCAGAGTGAAACATGTATTCCTTTGCTCTTTTCTGAAGTACTGTCATGATTATTAAAACTGTGGCCAAACACAATTACACGTACATGCAGAAAATATGTAAAAACGTATGTACAGGCAGATAAATTACACTGATGATAGAGGCAAATACATGTTTATAGAAAGTTTATTTATAATCACTAATGACTGAAAAATATTAAATCTTTCAGTTGGCCCCTGGGTGTAAATTGTTTTCCCACACAACAATGTGATACAATTTAATAAGAAATAACTATTGCTACATACAACAGCATTGGTTAATCTGAACTTAATGTGAATGAGTGAAAACGCGTACTCAACAGAGAACATAATAAACAAGACACACATATGGCCAGCTGGCCAGCAGCTGTCCAAAAGGTGCTCTAGGTCACTGAGTAGCAGGGAAATGCAAAGCTAGAACACAATGAAATATCAAAACACACAGGTTACAAAGGCTGTTATCCATCAGTAAAAGATAATAAACATCAGTGAGCATACAGAGAGAAAGGAATCTTTGTAAGCGGCTGATTGGAATATAAATTGCTACAGTCATCATGACAATGCGGATATTCCTTAAAATTATAGTTCGATCTGGCAATCACACTTTGGGGTATACACCACTAAAAAATTAAACCAGTATGTCAAAGAAATATCTATACTCCCATGTTCCTTGAAGTGTTATTCACAATAGCTCAGGCATGAAAGCAATGTTAATATGTATCAGTGGGGCGGCACCTGTGGCTCAGTGGGTAGGGTGCCGGCCCCACATGCCGAGGGTGGCTGGTTCAAGCCCAGCCTGGCCAAACTGCAACAACAACAAAAATAGGCCAGCATGTGGTGGGCACCTGTAGTCTCAGCTACTGGGGAGGCTGAGGCAAGAGAATCTCCTAAGCCCAGGAGTTGGAGGTTGCTGTGAGCTATAATGCCACAGCACTCCACCAAAGGCAACATAGTGAGACTCTGTCTAAAAAGAAAAAAGAAAAAGTGTATCAATGGATAAATAGATGAAGAAAATACGTTTTATACACACAGAAATAGACGCTAATTAGCTTTACATGAAGAAGTCTTGTTGTTCGGAACACCGTGGATGAACCTGGATGATATTATGCTAAGTAAAATAAGCTAGACAAGAAGATCAAACACTACACAAGGCCACTTATAGACAGAACCTGAAAAAGTCAAACTCACAGAAAGGGAGAGTTAAATGGAGGTTTCCAGGGTGTGGAGGGAGGGGGAATCAGGAAGCTATCAGTCAAAGGGTGAACGATTTCAGTTATACAAGACACACTAATGCTAGAGATCTACTATGTAGCAGTGCCTGTAGTTAAGAATATATTTTATGTACTGAAAACTTTGCTGAGGAAAGATCATATGTTAAATATTCTTATTACAAAATGATAATAATTAATGAAGAGGAGAAGGAAAGCTTTCACGATGATGGATGGTTTTATGAGACAAGTTGTAATAACGTACACTTAGGCTTAGCTCCTATTCATGTGTATGCTTAACTCCCAACTCAACAAACTGTAGACACCAAAGACATACAGCTTTTCACATGTCAATCATACCTCAACAGAAAGTTGGTTTTTTTTTTAAGCGTTCATACCATTCACTTATGTTCATCTGGCCTCTTGAAAGGCAAAACTATAGAAACAGGAATATTAGCTGGACATATATTTACCTTTATTTGTAGGAAAAAAACTAAAATTTTGCAAGTGATAAACATTGGGGTTTAATGGAATTCATATAATATTTCCAATGATTCATTAAGTGCAAAGCACTGGGCCAAGAATTTTCGCTTTCCAATTAGATTAGGGTAATAATTATATGTCAAGTTGATAAGCTCTTGAATAATGAGGGTGAAAAGGAGGACAGATCAAATCCAATTGTCAGAATAACAGAATCACATACATTCAAATGAGACTCCCAGAGGGATTATGCTACTGAATCAAGATTTTAAGTTTTCCATTTTTATTTTTAACATATTAGAAGTTTTCTCTTTCTAAGGACCACGTTTTGCTATCAATTGTTTATAATATGTAAAAGCACACTAGTCTAGATAAGAAAAGTCGAATTCTTTATAGGTTATTATTACTAAATAAAGCTTATGATGTAGGAATGAAATGCTTATGTCTTTGTATTACTATTAATAACAAATGTTTATTTTTGTTTAGTATTGAACAGATACTGATGTAATATACATTTATATACATGCCTGGAAATAAACAGAATACCTTTGTTTTCAAGATAAATGTTTGATAATGTTTATGCATACCTCTAACAAACCTGGGTCTGAATATGGACCTTGACATGTTCTTAACCTCATGTACATATGATAACTAGTGGGGTGCGGTGAACTAACCTCAAACTATATAGTCTTAAATAGCTTTGCATTTTTTTCCCTAATAACTGTAAGGTACAGAAAACGTTGGGTATACTTATAAACAGCTACTTGACTCCAAAAAATATTTTTCTATAGTTAAAGAAAGCTTCAGAATATTATTCCACATACCATGTATTAGATCAACATTTACTAACAAGACAGCCCCAAAATACTTCATGCAACCTCTTCGCTGACCTTTATCAAGTCCCCAGTCCTTGCCCTTTCAGATGTGTAGCTACTAAATGGAATTCGGCTACTGCTACTAATAAGAATCAGGCATCAGGCGGCGCCTGTGGCTCAAGGAGTGGGATGCCAGCCCCATATGCCAAGGGTGGTGGGTTCAAACCCAGCCCCGGCCAAAAAACTGCAAAAAAAAAAAAAGAATCAGGCATCTGACAAGATTGAAGTGAAAGGTCCTCCAGGTTTTGATTTGTAGATTTCCCTGGTAATTACTGATGTTGAGAACCTGATTTTCATATACCTGTTGACATTTTTATGTTTTTTCACATGGATAAGATGTGTATTCATGTCTTTTTATTATATTTCAGTTGAGTTGTTATTAGTATTTCTTGCTATAGGGTCGTGTGAGTTATTTGTATATTTTGGATATTACATCTCCTTTGTTTATTTTTACTTTTGCTCCCTGAACTTTGGGTGTAATGTCAAAAATCTCACAGGCCAATATCAAGCAGCTTATCTACCACATTTGCTTTTAGGAATTTTACAGGGTCAAACCTTAGGATTAGGTCTTTCACCCATTTTGAGCTGAATTTTGTGTATGGTGTAAAATAAGGGTCTGATGTGACATCTTTACATGAGGAAATACAGTTTTTCAAACACAATATTTTGAAGAGACTATCTTTTCCCCATTGTGTCTTCTTGGTACCCTTATAGAAAATCAGGTATCTGTATACACTAGAGCTTATCTCTGGCTCTCTGTTCTGCTCCATTGGTGTAAATGTCTTTTTTTTTTTTTTATGCCATCACTATCCTGCTTTGATCACAATAGCTTTGTAATATACTTTGAAATCAGGCACTTTGCAGCCTCTAACGTGTGTTGTTTCTTATCAAGATTGGTTTGGCTATTTGGATTTTTTCAAATGGAAGATTTTTTTTCTATTTCTGTAAGAAACTACCATTGCAATTTTGATAGAGATTCCATCAAATCCGTTTGTGACTGAGTAATATGGAAATTTTAACAGTACTTTAATTGATGAACATAAGATATTTCTCTATTTACTTGTGTATCCTGTGATTGCTTTCATCAATTATAGTTTTTGGTGTATGGGTCATTCACTTTGATAAAATTTATTCTTAAACTTTTCCTCTTTCTATACTTTTTAGATGGATAGCATCACAGAGCTAAAGATAACAGACATTGGCCAGGGTGTGGACAAAAGGGAATCCTTTGATACTGTTGATGGGAATGTAAATTGGTACAGTCTTTATGAGAACTAGTATGATTAGTCCTCAAAATTAAAAATAGAATTACCTGGGCGGTGCCTGTGGCTCAAAGGAGTAGGGCTCCGGCCCCATATGCCAGAGGTGGTGGGTTCAAAGCCAGCTCCCAGCCTAAAAACTGCAAAAAATAGAATTACCTGTGAACTAGCAATCCTACTTCTGGTTATGTAAACCCTCAAAAAATAAAATCAGTATAGCAAGGAGATAGCTACAGTCCCAGGTTCACTTTAGCATCATTTGCAACAGCAAAGATATGGAAATAATCTGTGTCCATTAATAGACAAACGGATAAAGAAACTGAGGTATATATACGTAAACCCAATGGCATATTATTCATCATTCAAAAAGGAGATACTGGCATTCACAACAGCATCAATGAACTTGGGGTGCACTGAGAGAAGTGAAATAATCCAGACACAGAAAGAAAAAAATGTATATGTGATCTTACATACATTGAAATTAAAAAAAAAGTCAACAGTATAGAAATGGAATATGTGGTTACCAGGAGATGTGAAGGATGGGAAGAGGAAGAAATGGGGAAATGTAGGTCAAAGTATACAGATTTGCAGTTGTGTGGAATCAATAATGTTAGTGATCTAATATACATTATGAGGCCTATAATTAATAACATCATATTGTATGCTGAACATTGACTAATTAAGTAAACTTTAGGTGCTACTACCATACAAAATAGGTAACTGTGGAATGAGATGGATAGATTGATTTGCTTAACTCTAGTAAACATTTTATTATAATATATGCGTCAAAACAGTATATTATATGCCTTTGATATATACGATGAAAAACAACAAAAAGAATCAGCCCTCTGGCATTCCAGGTTCAAGGCTGGCACAAGGCCATTTACAAGAGCAGCCTAAAGCATCATCCTTTAGGATAATGGCTAGAGCTCATGCTGTTGTATAACCTACTCAACCAAGGATGGTGAGAATCTCTAAAATAATTTGCCCACTCTGCTTTTCTTCAACTGACCTTATCAGCAAAGGTCTATTTCTAGTAAAGGATATGCCCTTTATGGCTCACAATTTGCCCCAATGAAGCCATTTCTCATGTTTACCAAGCTAATTAAGGAAGTGCTGATCAAGGTTATCCAACTGAATCCCTGTTTAACCACATTCTGTGCAGTTTGGATGATCTGACACGGGAGGTGTCTTCAGAATGCTGACTACTCTTCAGTCATAGCTTAGCCTAACACACACGCGATATCGGAACGAGCGTTGCACTGAACTACTTTCACGGAAATCACAGATGTCCTAATATGGTGGGGAAAGTAATATTAACATAACATGAACCATATTTTGTTTTGGTTTCATTACCTTTTGTAACTATGGGTAAGGTTCTTCCTTTAGGAACTGGCCTTTCTTACTCTATTTGAATTTAGACAGTCCCTCTGCTAGCCTCCCAAGCTGGGAGAGATAAATTTCTGTTGTTTATCAAGACAAAAAAAAAAAAAAAAAAAAAGCTTGACCAGCTACAAGCAACATTTACTAAAATTAAAAAAATTATTTTTATGGATTTTGTAATGAATTTATTATTACCTGCTTTTTACAAACTATAATTTTTCCTAAA
>CAUYTI010030014.1:0-36163 GCA_963575145.1 Galago senegalensis | reverse complement strand
TGGTCCCAGCTACTTGGGAGGCGGAGGCAAGAGACTCGCTTGAGCCCAGGAGTTGGAGGTTGCTGTGAGCTGTAATGCCATGGCACTCTACCCAGGGGGACAGCTTGAGGCTCTGTCTCAAAAAAAAAAAAAAAAAAAAATCTTGGGTCATGGCCAACGTGGAAACTCACCCTTGAGAAGCAATCCCACTGTGTAACACAGGACATGCTGCCCTAAGAAACTGTGGGTGAGTGCACATAGCCAGAAATGAAGGAGAGGTCCCAGGGGAATCTGCTCCTTGCTACTGCCAGCTACCAGAGGAAAATGGCATTTCAAGGCTCCTGGCTGCATTATTCTCATTTTCACCATCACCCTTGTGGTTACAGTTAGCACCCAGTCAGACCATTTAGGTGAATCTCCCCATCTCAGGATCCTTAGCCTAATCACATCTCTGAAGTTGCTTTTGCCATATAGGTAAAATGCTCACAGCTTCCCAGGATTAGGACAGGCACATTCTTGGGGGACACAATTCAGCCCAGCACAGCACCCTTCTAAGCCAGAGGCTGTCAGACATCTTGATCTTTATATCAGCAGTTCCAGACACCAAACCAGGAAAGTCATCTCTGCTGGGCAGGAGAGGGCTCCATTGACTGATCAGTAAAGTTGAACCTTATAGATAAATAGGAAAACTGGAATTTCAAGCTGGGATACCTTGGGAACCTTGCCCAAAATAAGATCACAGCTCATGTGCCAGCTGTAAGGATTGAATCACTTAGCGCGCCCTAGCCCTATTGAGGGATTCCACATCACCTCACCCACATCCCACCCTTTGGCTGCCTCAGAATGCAGGGAACACCCAGAGTGGTGAGGGAAATGCTGGGAGTTTTATCGGCTTTATTCATCTGAGAAATGTACTCAGATACATCGTGTTCCCAGACCCACAGCTCATATCCAGACCCAAGGAATGTACAAAGTCATGTGGTGGGAGCTGAAAAGATCCAGACGTGTGAAAAACACAGAGCAGGAAGGCTGGAATCCCTCTGGATATGAGAGAGAACATAGAAACCTAAGTTTTCATGCGTGCGTGCATGCACGTGCGCACACACACACACACACACACTACCATTGCAGAGGCAGAAACCTCCCAAGTGATGTAGATTTTGGGTTCTGAGAAGCCTCTGTTGGGATAAAGGATCAAGTACCCACTGATGTCTGCGGCCAGACAAGGGGGCTCTCTGGGAGGATTCAGCTGGATGAGCCTTCAAAAGACCAGCTGGAGAAAGTCCTTCAGGGATGCGGGACATGTCAGTGCTTTGGAGTCAAGGATCATAGTTCTTTTACAAGTTAAACACATATACACATGCACACACACAAGATCATATGGTAAGGTGCTAGGCTCCCACTGTTTCCAACCCTAAGTCCTAAAAGCCAGGACCAAAGGAAGGAATTAAGTGTGGTTTAACACACACACACACACAGGCACTAATGTTTTTATTTGTGTAAATTGTGTCTATGGGGTTTTTTCTAGCCTATGTTGCCTATGGTAAGAAAGCAGAGACTATTTAAATAAGCTTCCAGGGAAAGAACTAAAGATAATAGATGTTTCGTAAACTGGAAGCATACAAATGAGACCAGCCATCCTGTCACCCAAAATACAGGAAAGTTTCTCATTAGGATTGGAACCTTTATTTGAAAGCTCCTGACTGTCTCCATTCTTTCCTGGCTTTACCTTAATAACCCGCAATACTAAAGGGAGGAAAAATGGCCAACTAGAACCCCATGCCCATGGCTCCCCATGCCTACTGCTCCCACAGAAATAGGGGAAAGGCCCAGGCAGCTGCCTCCACTAGAGAGGAGTGCAGCTCTTTACAGAAATAACAGCAGGAACGTGCAGAGAGGCAACATGGGGTACCCAGAGAGGAAAAAGAGGAAGTGGAAACTCCTAGGAAGCAGGTCATGGGGAGACAGAAACAACAAGGCTGGGGGCCACATAGGGAACAGTGGAGCCCTGAACACTGTATTCACTCTGCTGGTGGAGCAAGCTGAGGCTCAGATTGCAGCTGGGTCTGACCAAGACTCATCTAAAATCTGTGCAGAACTATAACACTAGCCACCAGGCATAGTGGGGAGCAGATAGCAGCTAAGACAGCCAGAGCTCTCAGGTGAACCACACTGGTCCTCTGCTAAAGGTGGGGGGAGGTCTGGGGCAACTGGAGGCTGACATTAGTCATCCCTGGTGCTTCTCCCAGAGAACTTGGAAGCAGATGGGGGCACAGCAGGCCCTGAGTTGTGAGGCAGAACGCAGAAGCTTTGCTCCAGGCCCAGGAAGAGATGCAGTGACCCACATGTCCTCAAACTACAGCCTGCGGGCCACATGTGGCCCACCTAGAACATTTATCCATCCTGCTGGGTGTTTTTGCTACTGCTGCCTATCCAGCTTAGCAGCTGACTCATCCCAGGGCCCACAGTCTGGCCCTCCAATGGTCTGAGGGATAGTGAACTGGCCCCCTGTTTAAAAAGTTTGAGGAACCCTGTGAGTGACCTCTGCATTCTCAAACCCTCTGAAACTAATATCAGCCCAACACACTCAGTGCCCGACCAGTCCTAAAGCCCATTGAGGAGGCCAGCAGAGCTGCAAATTGCCACTTTGCTTCTGGCAGGCATAGGAAAGGGCCCGCTGAACTCTGAATTCCCAGGGCCTCTGAAACTGATATCAGCCTGCCAAAACTAGCATATGACTGGTCTTAAAGCCCACTGGGCTGGCTGACAGAGCAAGGAACTGCCAGTTTACTTTCAGCAGGTCCAGGAAGGGACATGGTAGACTCTATATCCCTGGGGCCTGTGAAATTGACATTGGCAGCCAAACAGCCTTAAAATCTGCTGAGCAGCAGGTAGAACAAGGAGCTTCCAATCTATATTGGCAAGTCCAAGAAGGATTGTGGAGAGCTCTGTGTTCTGGGAAAGCTGGAGCCTACCTGATGGACTATTCAAATAGCTTGAGAACCTACTGGACAGCAATAAGGCCAGGAGACCAGTCTGCCATTAGCTTGGTTCTGTCTTTATCTCCCAAGGCCCTAGTGCCTCTTGAGCTAGCTAATCAAACCCAAACAGAGTATCTCTTAACTTTAACATAGAGACATCCTAACTTTTAGTTTAGAGTTTAAAAAAAAAACAAACAGCAACATGAAAAATCAGAGCAGATCAATTCCCCAAGGGATTATAATGGAGCTACAGCAGAAAATTATATCTATAAAGAACTAGCTGGAATGTCAAACGTTGAATTCAACACATGCATGGAAAATAAGATGAATGCAATTGAGGAGAAGAGGGGAAAAATGTTCAAAAACTCTCTCAAGAAATCAGTGAAATTAGACACAGTCACCAAGGATCTGGACATAAATAGGAAGGATATAGCCGAGCTTAAGGAATTGAAAGAGGCATCTGAGGAGGTTCAAAATACACTAGAGAGTCACAATAATAGAGTAGAACATGGAGAAGAAAGCATCTCAGAACTTGAAGACAAGACATTCAAGTTGACCCAATCATTAAAAGAGGAAGAAAAGAAGAGAGAAAAATAAGAACACTCCCTTGGAAAGATATAGAACTATACCAAGTGTACTAACAGATGAATCATAAGGATCCCTGAAAGAGAAGGTGAGTCCTAAAACCATCTAGGCTTTACTTAAAAACATAATTGTGGAGAATTTCCCAAGCATGCAGAAACCCAGACATACAGAATAGATAGTTACAGAAATCCAAGGTGACTCAATTCAAAAAAAGCATCTCCTAGACACATTGCAATTAGCTTTGACTTGGCCAGAGTCAAAATAAAAGAGAAAATTCTTCAAGCAGCCAGGCATAAGCAACACCTTACCTATAAGGAAAACATTAGGGTGAAAGTAGACTTTTCAGTGGAAACTTTATAAGCCAGAATAGAATTGTCACCTGTCTTTAACCTTTTTAAACAAAGCAACTTTCAGTCCAGAATGTTCTATTCTGCTAAACTAAGCTTCATATTCAATGGAGAAATCAGATCTTTTACTGACAAGCAAATATTGAAGAGATTTGTCACTACAAGACCAGCTTTGCAGGCAGTACTCAGACCCATACTAAACACAGATCATCACAATGGATGACCAGCAAAGTCAAGACACTCAGAAACTAAAGGAAAAAGCCTAGCTTTCATGATGACCCAAGGGATAAAATAAAGCAACAGACCCCACAAAACAAGATGTATAGAACTCCATCATACTTATCAATTTTCTCAACAAATGTGAATGGCTTGAATTCCCCAATGAAGAGGCCCAGGCTGACTAACATAAAAAGGCACAAGCCAAGTATATGTTGAACTCAGGAAACACATCTAACCTCCAAGGATGAAACAATGTAAAGGATTAAAAATGATATTTCAGGCAAATGAAAATCAGAATAAAGCAGGAATTGCTATCTTTTTCACAGTTACATTGGACTTTAAGCCAACAAAAGTAAAAAACAAAACAAAACAAAGATGTACACTATATACTGGTCAAGGAAACAATACAACAAGCAGACATTTCAGTCTTAAATATCTATGCACCCAACTTAAATGCTCCCAAATATATAAAAAGAACCCTAACTGTCAGAACAGTATGATATCCTGCAACACCATAATAGGTGGGGACTTCAACACACCACTGACAGAACTGGACAGTCCTCCAAGCAAAAACTATACAGAGAAACAAGAGACTTAAACACAACTCTAGGAAAAAATAGGCTGAACAGATATATACAGAATATTCCACCCCAGTAATACTAAGCACACATTCTTCTTATCAGCCCATGGATAATTCTCCAAAATTGGTCACATCTTAGTACATATAAAATAGTACAAATAAAATCTTGACAAATTTAAAATAATAGAAATAATACTTTGTATCTTCTCAGAACATAATAGGAATAAAAGTAGAACTCAACTCCAATACAAACCTTCATTCCCATACAAAGTCATTGAAACTAAAGTACTTGATGCTGAATGAAAGTTGATTCAAAGAGGAGATAAAGAAGAAAATCATTAGATTTCTCAAACAAAATTACAATGAAGCCAAAATCTATCAAAACATATGGGATACTGCAAAAGCAGTCCTGGGGAAAAATTTATTGTTTCAAATGCCCATGTCAAAAAATCAGAAAGAAAGCACAAGTCAACAACCTAATGAATCATCTCAAGGAACTGAAAGAGGAAGAAAAATCTAATCCCAAACCTGGCAGAAGAAAAGAAATAACTAAAATTAGAGAATTAAATTAAATCAAGAATAAAAGAATTATCCAGAAGATTAATAAAATAAAAAAATGGTTCTTTGAAAAGGTAAATAAAATTGATAAACCTTTGGCTGGATTAACTAGAAACAGAAAAGCAAGATCTCTAATAATCTTAATCAAAAATGAAAAAGGGAAAATAACAATAGATAACCACAGAGATATAAAAGATCATCAGTGATTACTACAAAAAACTCTATGCTCCAGAAATTTGAAAAAATGGAGAAAATGGACCAAAACCTGAAATCTTACCACTTCCCTAGATTCAACCAGCAAGAATTAGATATCTTGAACAGACCAATATCAAGCACTGAAATTACAACAATAATTAAAAATCTTCTAACAAAAAAAAGTCCTGGACCAGACGGTTTTACTTCAGAATTTTACCAAACCTTCAAAAGAGGGTTCATACCTAGATTTCAGAAGTTATTCCAAAACATTGAGAAGAAAGCAATTCTCCCCAGTTTCTTCTATGAAGTAAATATCACCCTAATACCAAAACTAGGCATGAACCCAACAAATAAAACAAAATACAGACCAATATCATTAATTAATACTGATGCAAAAATACTCAATAAAATCCTAACAAACTGGATATAGCTACACATCAAAAAAAATTATACATCACAATCAGGTAGGCATCATCGCAGGGATGCAAAGCTGGTTCAACATAGGCAAATCCATAAACAAAATTCATCATATAAACAGAAGCAAAACAGAAAGTGATCCTGTTAATAGATGCAGAAAAAGCATTTGACAAAATTCAATATCCTTTTCTGACAAGAACACTTAAGAAAATAGGCATAGGTAGCACATTCCTTAAATTGATAGATTCCATCTTCAGCCCATAACTAATACTGAATAGAATAAAACTGAAAGCATTTCTACTTAGAACCAGAACCAACAAGGTTGTCTACTATTGCCACTGCTATTCAACATAGTTCTGGAAGTTCTAGCCAATGGAATCAGGCAAGAGAAGGAGGTCAAATGTATCTAAATGGGGACAGAGGATATCAAACTTTTACTTTTTATGATGATATGATTTTATACTTGGAAAAACCCAGGGATTAAACCACAAGACTCCTGGAAGTGATCAAGAAATACAGTAATATCTCAGTATATAAAATCAATGTCCATAAATCAGTAGACTTCATATATACCAACAAGTCAAGCTGAATATCAAATCAAAGACACAATACCCTACATAGTTGCCTCAAAGAAAATGAAATACCTAGGGAATATACCAAACAAAGGATATGAAGGACCTCTACAAAGAGAATTATGAAACCCTGAGAAAAGAAATAGCAGAAGACATTAACAAATGGGAGAACACACCTCGCTCACGGCTGGAAGAATCAACATTGTTTAAAATCTCTATACTACCCAAAGCAATCTGTAGATTTAATGCAGTCTCCATTAAAACACCAACATTATAGTTTGAAGAACTTAAAGAAAAGTCCTTGGTTTTATGTGGAACCTGACCAAAAAAAAAAAAATAGCCAATATAATTATAATAAATAAAAACTAAGTCTAGAGGCATCCTATTACCAGACTTCAGGTTATACCACAAAGCTATACTAATCAAAATAGGCTGGCATTGACACAAAAATAGAGCAATATATCTATGGAATGGAATAGAGAAACTAGAGATAAACCCAGTCTCTTATACCATCTGATCTTTGATAACCCAAACAAAACTATACATTGGAGAAAAGAATCCCTATTTAATAAATGGTGCTGGGAGAACTGGTCAACCACATGTAAAAGACTAAAACTGGATCTGCACCTCTCACCACCTACAAAAATTAACTCTCACTGTATAAAATATTTAAATTTAAAACACAAAATAATAAAAACCCTAAAAGAAAGTGGGAAAAACTCTTGACAATATCAGCCTGGGGAAATATTTCATGAAGAAGAACCCATTGGCAATGCAACAACAACAAAAATAAATAAATAGTACATGATTCAGCTAAAAATATTCTGTACAGCTGAAAACATAACAAATAAAGCAAACAGCCTTCAGAATAGGAAAAGCTATTTGCATGTTACAAATCTGACAAAGCGCTAATAACCAGAGTCTACAGAGAACTCAAACAAATCAGCAAAAAAGAGCAAACAATCCCATCTATCCCTGGGCAAGAGATATGAACAGAATCTTCTCTGATGAAGACAGATGAATGGCTAACAAGCACATAAAAAATAAAATGCTCATCATCCCTAGTCATCAGAGAAATGCAAATCAAAACCACCCGGAGATGTCACATAACCCCAGTGAGAATGGCCCTTATCACAAAGTCTCAAAGCTGAAGATTGTGGTGTGCATGTAGAGAAAAGGGAACACTGTTACACTGCTAGTGGGACTGCAAACTAAGATAGCCTCTATGGAAAGAAGAATGGAGAATTGTCAAAGAATTCAAATTAAACCTCCCATTTCATCCTGAAATCTCATTACTAGGTATCTACCCAGAAGGGAAAAAAATTATTTTACATAAAGACATTTGCACCAGACTGTGGCAGCTCAATTCACAATCGCCACATCATGGAAGCAACCCAAATGCCCATCAACCCATGAATGGATTGACAAACTGTGGCATATGTATACCATGGAGTACCATTCAATCATAAAGAAAGATGGAGATTTTATGTCTTTTGTGTTTACCTGGATGGAATTGAACACATTCTTCTTAGCAAAGTATCACAAGAATAGAAAAGCAAATATCCAATGTACTCAAAAATATGAAACTAGTGGATGAACAACTACATGCCCACATGAGAGAAAAACATAAATAAACTCAAGTGGGGTGGAGGGGGAGGAAGGCGGGGGAGGATGGAAGGGGAGGAGGAAGAGCATTGGTGAGCTCTCATCTAATGGGCACAGCGTAGGAGTGTGCTGCACACTTCCTGGGTGAAGGACTCAGTTACAACTTAGACCTTACCTAACAAACTCAAACAATGTAACTTAATCAAAAGCACTTTCACATTAAGCTGAAATTTTAAAAAGTCTATAAGACTGTTCCATTTTTAAAAGGGATGTGAGGTTTAACAGCCATCTGTCCCTGTAATAATTGGCTTCTCAATTTCTTCATGTGAATTCGTGATTTAAAAGAGTCCATGTTCATTTAACCTGAACATCAAGACCCCATTGACTTTAAAGAACATGATTTTTTGTTCCAATAGGCTTCAAGATTTTCTTTCTGGTGCTAGGAAACTTCCCTCCCAGACCCATAGTGCTAAGAGTCTTAAGCTAGGGTCCTCAAACTTTTTAAACAGGGGGCCAGTTCACTGTCCCTCAGACCATCGTAGGGCCAGACTATGGACCCTGGGATGAGTCAGCTGCTAAGCAGGACAGGCAGCAGTGGCAAAAACACCTGGTGGGCCAGATAAATGTCCTAGGCAGGCCGCATGTGGCCCATGGGCTGTAGTTTGAGGACGCCTGGTCTTAAGTATCCATGGGCACATGGCTATGTCAGTAAAGAGAATACAATCAAAACCACCCAGGGATGTCACATAACCCCAGAATGAATGGCCCACAATCTAACCCCAAATCCTTAGCAACTATTTTCCACAGAAAAGTAAGGGAGGAAGGAAACTGATCTTCTTGGCCATTTGCTTAAACTCTTGCTCTGGCTCTCTATACATGGTCTTGTTTGCTCCTCACAAGACCCAGGGCAGGGACATGTAACCCCAGATAAATTCTCCACAAGGCTCAGAGAGATCAGCATTAACTTGAGACCACAGCCAGCAGGTCCAGTTGGGAAGCCCGACCTCTTTCCTCTTCAGCCTTGGAGGTAAGGTCAGAGTCCCATCTGCCATGGAGTCTTCTTCCTGCTGAGAGTATGACGTTCTGGTTCTAACCTGTCCTGTAGAGTGGGAATGTCCAGAGAAAGGAGACTGTACTCAAAGGCATGGTATTTGGTGGGTCCTGAGACAGCAATTGCTTTCTGGTTGGAAAAATTCTGATAGGAATTTTTATAGATGTGAGGTGTCAGTGTCCTTGGTTTGAAGTTCCAACCCTTTCGTGCTTCTCTTCCCTGTTCTCTCCTCCTGCAAGCAGCTGCTGCAGGGTGTGCCCACCACTGGTGCCATCTCCTGTGGTCCTACCATGCACAGGGCAGTCAGCAATGGGATACCCTCTTCTGTGGCCCCAGCAGCCCACACGTGCTCCTCAGCAGCCCCCAGCTCTGTGGTGGCCCCACGGCCCCATGTCCAGGTTGGAGAGGCGTCTGCCTCATCTGTAGCAGCCCCCAGCTATGTGAGAGGCTCCGATCATCTAGACAACATCACCTACAAGTCTGGTCAACACACACATGTTCCTTACTAAGACACACTTACTTCAGTAAAATCCTTGTTACTTTCAGAGTCCAGGGCTCTTAGGTGTGCGGCCACATGCCTGGCAGCCTGATCACTAACACACTTTCCCCTGGTAATGGCTTCCATGTGGATTCAATTCATGCATTGCAACAACCAGTGCATTTAGGACAGAAAATGTATTCTTTGTATAAACTGGGAGTGACCCCCATTGACTGGGAATGCTGACTCTGGTGAGCAATGATAAAACAGTCCGGTTTCCAGGTGATCACTCAGATTAGCCAAGCTTCCCAATCCTACAAAATTAGCTACAAATCAGGTGGAAATTCAGCTGTCCCAAAGATGAAGGCTTGGCTACTCTCTGGGAATCACCACGTTTTAGAAAGTTAAAACCAAGACAAACATCAGAAGGACAAAAATTATACCTACCAACAGCAAAACAAAAAAAAATCAAGCTTGTATCTTATCCACAAAATTATTTTTAAAAACATTTTAGGTACTAATGGAGATACTGATGGAAGGAGGAGGCATCTGAACCCTCCTAGACCCTTGCTGATGCCTCCCATGGAGGTAAAGGTGGTCCTTAACCCACATGTCCATGGTGGAGCAGCATAATGGCTCTGAGTGCTTCTAAAATCAAGAACGTATCCGCTGGGCAAGGCACCACATCCCACCAGCTGTTTATTGACAACGTAGCATGTTCTGGAGGGCAGGGGAGTGGAGCCACTTAGGCCTTTAATTAGTAGACACACATTTTCCACACCGCTAGAACTTCAAACAGCAGCGATGCCCTTTCCACATAAAACCCTCACTG
The DNA here is from genome assembly GCA_963575145.1 of Galago senegalensis. Lineage (NCBI taxonomy): Eukaryota > Metazoa > Chordata > Mammalia > Primates > Galagidae > Galago > Galago senegalensis. Next base: position 25,764 of record CAUYTI010030014.1, on the reverse strand, counting down.
CTAACACGCCTCACAAAGGCCTACTAAATTATGAATGGACTTGAATACGCAGTGAACCTAATTGCTGATACTCCTGGCAAATCAGATATACTATTAACAGTGTAATAATGAGAATACACAGAGACTCCCCCATGTGACCAGATGCATAGTAAAATAAATAAACAAATCCAAGTTGCCCTGCCAAGTGAAGCTGTCCTGCCCCCTCCGGGACCATCTGCTCCCAGTTTTCCTCCCCCATCTCCCCCCAGCCAGTTTGCTCAGCTCCAAATGACTGTGGTTGGGGCCTTCCCACCACACACTGTGACCAGGCCCAGGGTGCCTGGGTCACTTCAGACTGGAGCTCAGACTTGGATGTCACCTCCACTAACAAGATCCCCACCATCCTGCAATGTTTTGGTCTCACGTTCCTATTTTTTAAAAAAAAAGCAAGGGAGGGCAAGAAAGTGAGGGGAAAAAAAGGAAGAAAAATTAAAACATTTTTCTGTTTAGGGGATGTTGGGATGTTTTAATAATGGACAAGTGTTAGGTTTAGCAATAAATTATTGTCCAGATGAAGGGAAAACAATTACAAATTAGAAACAGATTTATTCACACTCAGTGCATTAATGAAAACTTAAAGAAAAAAAAAAAAGAAAAGCAAGAAGGAAAACTAAACTGTGTGTACTGTGTGGAAAAAAATAATGGCCCGGCAGGCCCACTTTTCATTAACAACTCATCAGTAAGCAGGTTGTAATTCATAACAAAGAATTCACCCCGAGGAACACAGCACGGCTGTGAGCTTTTTGAGTTTCCTAAGAAAATACATATGTTGTTCCACTTGGTTTCCTTTCAATAAAACCCACCAGTTAGCACTTCATTTTCAAGCTGTTCTGACAAATCAGGTGAGTTAGCTTTGTAGAAAAAACAGAAGCCAATTTTTCAGCTGAGAATTTTAGAGAATTTTTTTAATAACTTAAATAAATTTCCCAAAAGGCGAGGAAGCCTTGATAAAGGCTATGAAGTGAGTTAGAGTTCGTTCAGAACAGCCTGAAAGGAGGTCTGGTTTAATTCACTTCATTCATTTCTTCCTGAGGAAATGTTTAAGGTACATCCCTTGCTGGTAAGGCCTGTGTCGAGGGGGAGAAAAAGACTGTGTGATCTCTGTGCTGTTGTTATCTCTCAGGACAGAGTGCAGCCACCACTGCCTGGACACAACTTCCTCTAACTCTTTTAAAGTCCTCATTGTCCTCTAAAACTCACTTTGTGCCCAGCTTCCTCCAAAGAAGTGTTCTCTGGTCACCCCAAGCTAGAGAGGTCTGCACAGAAGATGGGGTCAGCCGCAGCGTTCTCTCTGTCAGCGCCTGACCCAGAGCCTGGCTCCTGACAGGGAGGCTTTGCCCTCCTCCAGCAGAAAGGTCTCTGCTGAGGGCCGAGGGGGTTGTTAGCAGCAAAATATTTTTAATTAAGGATTTCACATCTTTGTAGACATAAAGCAATTGCACATTCAATAGACCACAACGTAGCATGAATGTAACTTCATACGCCCAGGGGAGCTGAGGAGCACAGGACTCACTTTGAAACGTTCTCTTCATGGTGGTGTCTCCACCCAAGCCAGCAACAGCTCCAGGTATTCCTGTGCCTTCTCTCTCATACTCAGACACACGCTCACATAAATGCACACACGCACACAAAGACTGAAACACACTCAAACACACACAAACTGAAACACACCCACTTACATACACACACGCACACATGTGCATGCACACACAAACTGAAGCACACAGACTGAAACACATACACACCCACACGCACACATGTGCACATACATACACACATGCACTTGTGTGCACACTCATACATGCACAGACATTTGCACACACACATGCACTCACATGCACATTCACTCCCTCACATGTGCACACACACACCCTCACACTCAGATACACCACACATACTCACGTACACACATGCATACCCATCCTCTCACACACGCGCTCACACGCACTTGCTCTCTCACATACTCACACACGCGCTCACACATGCACATACTCTCACGCAATCATATACACATATGCACACACTCACACACAGTCTCTCTCTCTCTCACACACACACATTTGCCAAATGTTACCTGAGGAAACTGAGACTTGTTTGTGTAGGTTCTTGTCTCACTCTGAATTCTAGACACAATTTCCATAATAGCGTTATGGTTTTCCTACTGAATATTCGTGGAATTAAATGAACTACCAGGATTCTGAAGATAATGGCAATGAAAGCATTTTACACCAACTAAGGCCCCCACCATGAGGACACAGGGGCTGGCAAGGGTTGACCCAAAACTCTGGCTGACACCATGAGCAAAGGCCCCTTGTGATTTTATTCCCCTAGAGAGGACCCCTTTCTGCACATTATTCACTTGGAAGGGGCATTCTTCTATAATTTGTAAGACTAGCAGTGCCAGCTTTGACACACTGAGAACACAAAAGTCACCAACACTCCTAGTTATGAATTAAAAAATACAACATGAAGCATTCATTGATAAGTAAAAGGAAAAAAATCGGGAAAAAAACACACCAGAATGAAGACACTTCCTTAAAAGAATGATGAAAATAATTATGTAACATTGGATAGACATTTCAAGTTCCTTTTAAGGTATTCCAAATCCATTTTGCCCTTGACCCTTACAAAGCAAGGAAGGGAGGGAGCAAAGGAGGAAGACAGTGAGGGAGGAATGGAGAGAAGGAGGGTCCAGCTCAGTGCCAAATGCCTAAAAATCTAAAGGTGTGCTATTACAGGAGATGTTACTACCAAAAAACTGGCATCTATCCCCACATGTTTAATGTATCAAGGTTTCCATTACTTGGTTTCACTAAAGTTCCCCCACCCTCAATGTGTGAGGAGCAACCACTATGCTGACCACTGCCTGCTGCGCATGGCCAAGGTGGAGTGGCCTCCTGACAGGTGGATTTCCCCAGGGCCCAGAGCCCCCTGTGTGGTGGTGGCAGCACTGCCCTGGCTGCTCACCCTGCTGTCTCCAGACCTCAGCACACAGTGACAAGCCAGCCTGTCCAGTGTGTGTCTTGTCCATGCCATTCTGGACATGCATTCTAAGCCCATGGAGGCAGGCTTTGATAATAAACTTCGGGTTGTGATAAGGGTTACGCTCAGACATGTGGGAACTACTGACATGATTCAGCATTTAAGTTAAAAATGAAAGGCTGTGAGGGTGGCGCCTGTATCTCAAAGGAGTAGGGTGCCGGCCCCATATGCCAGATGTGGTGGGTTCAAACCCAGCCCTGGCAAAAAACTGCAAAAAAAAAAAAAAAAAAAAGAAAGGCTCTGAGCTCCAGCTGACACTCTCCTCTCACACTTTTGGTGACTCTGCCCCCCGAGGAAGAATCATACATGGGACCTCTCTGAAATGTCACATGCGGGGGAGGAGGACACTAGCCACAGCCACAGCCCTGTGGGAAAAGACTTCAGTCCTTGTGACCTCCTGGTGAAGCAGTGGCCACTTTGAAAGACTCTCTGAATAAAATGAATTCGTAGCACAGCTTATGGGGACCTGCAAGGTGTATGGCCCCTCCAGTCACCCCTGCCCCCTCCCCAGACCCTGTTCCTAGCTCTCCTCACACCCACCTTCCTCCTCAGGCCATCATTTTGTGAAGCACCCCTCATCCCCTGCCCCAACCCCACATCCTACTGTCCTTGGCTCTCCTGCTCCAGCAGACAGGTGTCCTGGGGCCCCGTCTTTGTCAGTCCCCGCTTCCCTTACCCTTGTCACTCTCAGAACTTGGCCATCATCTGCTGCTTCTCAGGCCCCTCAAAGAAGGTATGACCTCTGGTCACTGACCCCAGGTCAGTGCCTGGTCTCCAACACTGAGGAGTAAATGGTGGGGTCAGCGGGTAGGAAATTCAGTGACTCTCCCCTGTTCTTATTGTCCAAATCATGAAGGGATGGGGGAAAATGGCCAGGTAAGGTACATCATTCTCTGCCCCTGACACATACCTTCATGTCCTGACCATGTGCTTTCCTGAACCTCTCCACCTTTAGGAAGAAAGCATGAGTTTATATGCTCGAAACTGTCCAGGCCCCAGTGCACCTGTGAGAGCAGGTGCTGGAAAGAGGGATAAACAAGCACAGATTCCGTGTTTTAAGAACGAAGACATGATTTTACTGAAGGAAGCTTCTCAAACTCTTCTCGTGACCTTGCATAGGTCCAGCTGTCCACCTAGGGGAGCACAGGAGCTTGGCACTGCCTGGTGTCTGCCCCTCAGCCCCCGCCTTGGCTCTCCCCTCCTTGGTTTTCATCTCTGCCTGCTGCTGATACAGGGTCCCTCATTCAGGGATGGACAGTCACCCCCATTTTCTAGACCTGAGCTCAAAAATCAGTCTCATCACAGACCCCATCTAAGGGCACAAACAGATTCCTTCCCCAACACATCCTCCGGCCTCAAGTAACATCATGAAAAAAGCAACCTGATCAGCATTTAATGGGGGCACCCCCTGGAGTGGGGAGAATATGCCCTGAGGCCTCGCCTGGGGCAAGGGCTCCAAGGACCATATTCCTTTGCTAATCTTAGGATTATTTTCTGCCTGCAGGCCCCTGACCAACTGGGACATGTTCCAGACTCACATTTCCAAACTCCTTGCTTGCAGGAAAGGGAAGGCAGGGAACAACCCCCAGACAGAAAGAAAGCCCACACGGGCTGCCATGTGGGCTCTCCATCACCAAGATTTATGCCTTTTCTCTTATCTGTCTCTTTTATCCTTCAGTAAACTCTGTCCTACCACTTACTTGGGGGTCTGTGATTTTGTCTTTGAGCCCAACACAGATTCTGGCTACACTGCCACTAGCCCAGAGCCACTACTGTCGGAGTGACCCATGTGGGGTGCCTACTTAGAGAACAGCTTTGCCTTGGTCCAGCAACCTATCACTGAAATCACTGACCCTTGATTTCATCACACTCATTTCTAAAGATGAAACATCCTTCAGCCCCATCTCTAAACCTGCCGAACACAAAAGCAGACAGGTCCCAAGCTGACCTGCCCAGGAGGTGGGAACAGGCCCCCTCACTCACTGGTGCACTCTGGTCCCCAACGTAAGGATCTGAACCTCAGTTCATCCCACCTGCTGGCTCTGTGTCTAAACCTGCTCATTCTCTTGGTTCTAGCCTCTAAAGCAAGAAACTCATCCTGTTACCAGCCACTATTCACCTGAGTGGCCATTTCACACAGAGCACTGCTGGTCATGCCCCAACAAGGCCAGATGAGCCCACGAGCTGACATCTGCAGATTGTTCATTCACTTCCAAGGCTGCCGTCATAGATAGGTTGGGGAACTGGACTCCATGGTACTAGTCAAGGACCCAGCACACGCTGTGCACCCATAAAGTATTGACTAACTATAATTTAATATAGAATAAGGATGTTTTGAAGATAGAACCACTTTAAGATAGGAAGACACTGAGTAACTTTGTAATCTATGAGGAGGACTCTCTTTAATGTATACTATGATGAGTGATAACATTGTTGGTGCTAACTCTTACTGTGAAGAATATAAAAGTAACCAAAAAAATTAAGAAAACCAGGAGGGCAGAACAGTTCTTTGAGAAGATATCCTTGCTGTTCTCCACAATTCCTGGCTTTTCTGTAAATAAAATGAAACTGTTGATCTCTCATCTGCCTCTCTGTTGATCCGTGTAGGTGACAGGTAGATGGACTTAGCAGAGGAAAAGGATCTGACTTCCATTTCGCTTATTTTATCAGGATGACTGTGGCTACCCAATCAAGAATAAACCATAGCAGAAGAAGGTGGTCATGGCCCAATTTCCCAACACCCTCACCCCATAACAATTAAGTTCTCAAACTTGTCCTAGAAAAAGTGCTTCATATCTGATTGCTGAATATCCCTACAGTCACCTTCCAAGTCCTCCCCTTGGGAAGCCCTGCACTGACACCAGCACCTAGTCCACCCTTTAAAGCAATTTCAGAACTCTTTTCCTGGAATGGCCATCAGAACTATTGTCATGTTACCCTTGATGTCCTGAATATCATCAAAATGTCTTCTATATTTCCTTTATCTTCTGATTAAAAAGTCATTGCAGACCAGATTGGGTGAGTAGGGAGGGTGTTATATTACAGTTATTTGTTTGCTGGCTAAAAACTCCATCACAGATAGTGCTGTGAGAGCTGGTGCATTGTTGTGATGTAAGAATCATGAGTTGGCCAAGATTTTCAGAAAAGGCATCAATGTATATATGATCTATGTGTTTATATCTAAATAAATTCTAAAAAGATTTTCCTATTTCTTTACCCATGTTTATTTGCTCTACTATGCTTGTCACCGTCAGTTGATGATTTTGACACACCATTAGATAAATCTGTGCAATATTTTAGGCAGTTCTCCTCAATATTGGCCATCCTGACCTCCCTTCATCAGTGACACTTTCTCTCCCCTCAGAAAAATGTTTCTACTGCCATTTTCTTCATGGTATCTCCCCATAAACTTGGACTAACATGTCCCTGATTTCACTTCCACTCTTTCAAGTTTAACAAGAAATTTACATGTTTGTTTGTTGCTCTAATTCATGTGCTGACATTCTTAAGACAGCACAAAAACATGTACACACATATATGCACATACACAGACATACATGAATGTACACACATGTGAACACACACATGCACACATGCACACATGGACTCACTGGAACCCTTTTTCCCAACCACTCCTAGACTTCTGGGATATTACCTAGTTAATTCTCCTTGGGCCTCATCTCATTCTCTAGAACAGTGGTTCTCAACCCTCTGGGTCACAACCCACAGGAATTATATTAAAGGGCCATGGAATTAGGAAGGTTGAGAACCATTGCTCTAGAATCAAATTTCCACACACTTTCTGAGACCTTTTAATTTTGTAGAGTGGGACTTTCCATTAAAAATAAAACTGTAAAAATTATTGTGATTCATCTTCCATTTTCCAAGTGGTGACTATGAGATTTATGCTCATCCATCCCCAATGTCTTACCCGGGAGGTCATATGTGAGACACTACAAAAGTTTTGAGACAGACTATTTCATGGTCCATTATTCTGAGAAACACAGTCAGCAGGGACTTTTTTGATCTACCCATGCATGTTTCAACCTGCCCAGCTTATTGGTGCTGCTGGGAAGGCTTCATGAGTTTCTATGCATGGATTTTACATTTCTTGATTTTTGTGTATCTGAAACCCTTCGTAATGACTCATGAGTCTTCTCAGCAAAATGATGGGCAGTGTTCACAGTGGGTGAGATGCCTACAGGCTGCACAGCTCTGGAGGGGGGAGGTTCAGAGGTGTAGAGATATTATATTCTCAAGAGCACCAAGTCCAGGGGAGACTAGAGCACAATGATCATGGCGTGTGTGTGTGTCAGGATGAGCAAGAGAGACACCAGCATGACACACAGCCTTCTGGGATTGGGGTCTCTGGCCCCCCTGTAGTGGGAGAAGCTGTACAGATAAGGAGGTGTGGACAGGAAGTGTGACCTCCAGCACAAGGCCTTCCCCAGGTGTCCACACCTCACATCTACCTGCCAGTGAGAACGTGGCATCTCCCACCAGCCTCCTACAGAGGCCACAGCCACATTCTACCTGCTCCTTTTCTTTCTAGGAAAGATGGTTTGTGTCACAGCCCAGCTCCAGGGAGTAGTAGAGAACTCATGAGTCCAGTGATATTCATCCTGCCAGGTAGCTTTTACACATCAATTTTGACAAAAGATAAATTTATGTCATTGACAGTAATTCAGGGGTGCTGGAGAGAGAAGAAAGGCTTACCATTGGTGTCACCCAAGAACTCTGCTTAAGTTTGGTTACTAGTAGGAAACTGTACTTATACATCATTGTTCTCCTGTTTTCCAAAGCCTGTTTCTTAAAGTTCACCTACTTAGGACAGGTCAGTGCTCTTGATGTTCCATAGGTGTGGCTATGGGAATGAGAAGCCTGACTGCCTGCCCATGGTCATGAGGCGGGTAGTGTCTGACCAGGTCAGTCTTCATATACATGGTCTGGGTCACTGGAATTCATGTCTGTGTGTGAACGAAACAGACCTATCAAGTGTGGGTGTGAAAAACCTGGAAGCAAAATAAAACATTAAGGGAAAAACCCTGAAGAATGATGGACAGTTTTTATCAGTTTCTGATTTCTAGTACCGTTTTAATAGAACAGAATCGTCTCTTTAGCATAGTTTTGGCACACATGTTCTGTATACAAGAAACATGTTATTAATTGTAAAAAAGGGAATACAAACAACCACCAAAAAAGAGAAGGAAAATTACTGTAATTCCCACTGTTGCTATATGTGTGTTGAACACAGTTTTCACGAATCTGTAAAATACTACACATATTTTTGTTTGCACTTACTTTTTATCAGATAAAAATTATGCATCTTTCCCATTTCTCCCAAGTAATTCACACTGTAGATGCATATCCTGTGAGTGATTTGCTTAGAGGATTTCAGTCAACAGGTACTGGGGCATTCTGGGACCACATCTGGAAGCATGGCCAGGGGTCCTTGATGCCAAGAGTCTACAGTGGAGGTAAGAAAAGACTATGGGAGCTGTGAAGCAGGCTGTCCATGTCATCAGAAAGCACAAAGGTTTTCTGGGAACTTGGGGGAGGTCTTCACTGGCTGGAAGGACGAGGGAACGTTTCCAGGAGCAGCAATCGTGTGAAAAGCCTGAGGTCTAACATGCAACACAGAAGGAAGTCGGCACAATGATAAATTACATATGGAATGTTTGACTCCATTACACATATTTTAAAAATTTCAAATCCAAAACAATGTATTTTTTGTTTTACTCGGATGTTAGGAACTGGACCGAATAGATTATTTATTATCAGAAGAAAACTTACATTTGAATTTCAGGGAGGCCCACTTCATCCATGAAGGATAGGGAAGGAATAGAGAATCTGGAAGTTCAATGAAACATTACTTGGGATTTCTGTCCCACTTTTCCTCAGAGAAAGTGTGGTCTCTGGACACACTGTGCCTCATCTATCCCAAAGTCACAATCTTGGGACAGCTGTGCCGCCCTAGAGTCCAGGGACCCAGACTTCACTTGGTGTTCTTGATGTCACTCAAGGTGGCTTTCCAAGGGCTGCTGAGCAAATTTATGAAGGGTGAGGATTCCCGGCCCAGCAGGTGCAGAAATGTGAGGGTCCTGCATCGTTGATACAGAGTCCATGTCCTTTCCTGTGAGTGTGTGAGACTGAGGAGCCCACTCAGCATCTAATCATCCAGCAAGGGCATATGAAGGGGGTATGATGTGCCTGGCACCGTGCTCCACACCAGGAACCCTGGAAAACATTGGGTCCAGACATCAGCCTCTGCTGCTTTACTGGGGTGGCACAGGTGAGTATAGCCAGGTGCTGATCTGGCTCCTGGGACAATGAAGGGAGTTCATATGTCATATGCCATACCCTGTGCTGACCACAAAGGAATAAATTAGAAACCAATAACAAGAGGAATATAGAAAAACATGCAAATGAAAATCAAACAACATGGAGCAGCACCTATGGCTCAGTGGGTAGGGTGCCGGCCCCATATACTGAGGGTGGCAGGTTCAAACCCAGTCCTGGTCAAATTGTAACAAAAAATAGCCAGGTGTTGTCATGGGTGCCTTGTAGTCCCAGCTACTCAGGAGGCTGAGGCAAGAGAATTGCCTAAACCCAGGAGTTGGAGGTTGCTGTAAGCTGTGTGATGCCATGGCACTCTACTGAGGGCAATAAAGTAAGACTCTGTCTCTACAAAAAAAGAAAGAAAGAAAGAAAATTAACAACAGTGTCCTGCATGACCAGTAGGCCTATCAATTAAGAGAGTAAGAAGGAAATTTAAAAAATTCTCAAAACAAATGAAAATTAAAATACAGCATGTTAAAACCTAGAAGATATAGCAAAAGCAGTAATAAGGGGAAAATTTATAATAATAAGAGCCTACATCAAAAAAAGCAGGAAAGCTTCAAATAAACAACGTAACAATGCATCTCAAAGAGCTAAAAAGAAGAAAAATATCAAAACAAATCTAAAATTATTAGAAGAAAAGAAATAAAGATTAGAGCAGAAATAAATAAAATTGAGGCAAAAACTACAAAAGGTCAATGAAACAAAAAAGTGTTTTTGAAAAGATTAGCAAAATTGACACACCTTAAGCCAAACTAAGAAAAAAGAGAGAATACCCAAATAAATAAAATCAGAGATGAAAAAAGGGACATTACATCTGACACTGCCAAAATCCAAAGGACCATTAGAGTCTTCTATGAGCAAATATATACCAATAAACTGGAAAACAGAGAAGAAATGTGAAGGGGTTTGGGGTCACCAGAGGACAGGGTTTTGATGTGAGGAATGAAGAGGCTTGACACAAAGTCCATATCAGGGGACTGATGAACTCTGGGAGGAGCCCTCCTGAGCTAATCTCAGGTCTGTAGTTATTGTCACACACCAGGAAAAAGTAGGTAAAAGTTATTTATCAGCACTAGAAAGGGAGAACAAAAAAGTGGTAGATAGAATGTTTCCAACTTGTTTTTGCAAAACCACAGACCTTAAACAAGAGCTCTACCTCCAGCATCAAGAGATATCTGGAGTCTGGAGAATCTTTACCATAACCATTAGACTTGATATTGCCATACCTCACATATACATTCTCTCTTAGGGGCTGGTTTTCTTATCTCCTACATGTACACAACTCACATGCCATTCTCATGATTTTCTAGGTCTCTCAAGCATTCCTGGATGAATTCCTAGACATATACAACCTTCCAAGATTGAACCAAAAAGAAATCCAAATAAATCTGAACAAACCAACTACAAGCAATTAGGTAGAAGCAGTAAGAAAACATCTCCCACCAAAGAAAATCCCAGGACCTGATGGTATCACTGCTGAACTCTACCAAGCATTCAAAGAATTAAACTAATCCTACTTAAACTATTCCTAAAAATAAAAGAGGCGGGAATACTTCCAAACTTATTCTCTGAGGTCAGTATTAGCTTGATACCAAAATCAGACAAAGACACAATTAAAAAAAGAATACTATAAGCTAATATCTTTGATGAATGCACATGCAAAAATTCTCAACAAAATAGTAGCAAGCCAAAGTGAACAACATAGTGAAAAGATTATTCATTATTATTAAGTAGGATTCATCCCAGGCATGCAAGGATGGTTTAACATATGCAATCAATGTAATACATCATATCAATATAATAAAGAACAAAAATTATATTATTATTTCAATTGATTCTGAAAATTATTTGATAAAATTCAACATCACTTTATGATAAAAACTCTCAAAAAACTGAGTATGGAAGGACTGATCTCAACACTTTGAAAGCTGTGTATGAAAGATCCACAGCTAATATTATACTGAATGGAGAAAAACTGAAAGCCTTGCCTCTAGATCTAGCACAAGACAAGGATGCCCACTTTCACCACATTACATAACATAGTATTAGAATTTTTAGTTAGAGCAATCAGACAAAAGAAATAAATAAAGGGCATCCAAATTAAAAAGGAAGAAATCAAATTATCCTTGTTTGCAGATGATACATGCATATAATCATATGTCTAGATAATCTAACAATTCCACACAAAAAAATTCCTATTAGAACTGGTAAAAAATTGGGGCACCACCTGTGGCTCAAGAGTAGGGTGTCAGCCCCAAATACCAAAGGTGGTGGGTTCAAACCTGGCCCTGGCCAAAAAACTGCAAAAAAAAAAAAAAAAAAAGAACTGGTTAAAAAAAATCAGTAAAATTGCAGGATACAACACATAAAAATCATACTGTATGCCAAAAGTAAACAATGTGAGAAAAATAACCAAAAAAAGTAATCCCATTTACAATAGTTACAAATAGAATAAAATATCTAGGAATAAACTTAACCAAAAAAGTGGAAGACCTCTATAATGAAAACTATAAAATATTTTTTATTGCTCAGAGATATTAAAATTCTATCTTACTTTATTTTTATCTAGGAATATTAGGGGAGTACAAATGTTTTAGTTACATGAATTGCTTTTGCACTGCTTGAGTCAAAGTTGTAAGGGTACATTGGACCCATGAAGTATGATTTCAACCAACCCTTCCACCCCAGCAACCTCATTTCCATTGGGTTTGACTTCCACCTGTGCACATGATGCTGATTGGTTAGTTCCAATTTAATAATGAGTTCAGGTTGTGTTTGTCTTCCCATTCTTGTGATACTTCTCTTAGGAGAATGGCCTCCAGTTCCATCCAGATTGTTGCCAATGTATTAATTTATTTTTTATGGCTGAGTAGTTCTCCATGGTATACATATACCACATTTTCTTAATCCACTCATGAATTGATGAGCATTGTATTGATTCCACATCTTTGCAATTGTGACTTGTGCAGCAATAAACCTTCTAATGCAACTGTCTTTTTGATAAAATGACTGTTTTTCTTTGGGGAAATACCCAGCAGTGGGATTACTGTGTCAAATGGTAGGTCTACTCTTAGTTCTTTGAGGTATCTCCATATGACTCTCCATAGACTGTACTAGTTTGCAATCCCACCACCAGTGTGTAATTGCTCCTTTCTCTTCACATCCACAGCAGCATCTATTGTTTTGGGACTTTTTCAACCATTCTCACTGGGGTTAGGTGATAGTTGATTGTGGTTTTGATTTGCATTTCTCTCACAATAACAACAGTAAGCATTTTTCATATGTTTATTGGCCATAAGTCCTTCTTTTAAAATGCTTCTGTTTATGTCTTTTGACCAATTTTAATGGGGTTGTTTGAATTTTTTTTTTTTTTTTTGCAGTTTTTGGCTGGGACTGAGTCTGAACCCACCACCTCTGGCATATGGGGCCAGTGCCCTACTCCTTTGAGCCACAGGCACCACCCTGTTTGATTTCTTTTTCTTACTAATTTGCTTCAGTTCTTTGTGGAGTTGGGTTATTAACCCTTTTGTCTAGCATGCAAATATTTCCTTCCATATTACAGGTTGTTGATTTTCTCTGCTGTTTCCTTGGCTGCGAAGAAGCTTTTTAATCAAGTTCTATTTATTTATTTTTGTTGTTGCTGTGATTGTCTTTTGAGTCTTATCCAAAAACTCTTTGCCCAAGCTGATATCTAAAGAGTTCTTCCAAAACTTTCTTCTAGAATTCTTAAGTTTTCATGTCTTGGATTTAAGTCTGTAATCCACCTTGAATTAATTTTAATGAGTGGTAAGAAGTATGGATCCTGTTTCAATATTCTACATGGAGCTATCCAATTTTCATAGCACCATTTGTTGACTGGAGATTCTTTTCCCTAGTCTATATTGCTATCTACTTTGTCAAAGATCAGATGGCAATATGTGGATAGTTTTATATCTGGGCTCTCTGTTATGTTCAATTAGTCTGTCTAATTTTTGTGCCAATACTGTGCTGTTTTTGTTCTATAGCCTTATATTATAGTTTAAATAAAATTCTAGCAAACTGGATTCAGCAGCATAATAAAAAAGTAATCCACCATGACCAAGTGGGCTTTATCCCAGGGATGCAAAGATGAGTTCTACATATGTGAATCCATAAATTTGATTCACCAAACAGAAGCAAAAACCAAGACCATATAATCATCTCAATAGATGCAGATAAAGCATTTGACAAAATTCAGCATTGTTTTATGAAAAAATTTCTTAACAAAATAAGTATAGATGAAACATTTCTGAAAATTATAAAAGCCATATAAAGGAAACCCATGGCCAACATCATACTAAATGCGGAAAAGGATGCCCACTGTCACCATCTCTTTTCAACCTAGTGCTAGACATCCTAGCCAGAACATTTAGGCAAGAGAAGGAAATTAAGAGTATCCAAATGGAGAAAGAAGAAGTATAACTATCATTCTTTGCTGATGATGTGATCTTCTATCTAGAGAACCTCCAAGATTTTGCTAGAGACTTCTTTAATTGATAAATAAATTCAGAAAAATCTCAAGTTACAAATTCAATGCACATAAATCAGTAGCATTCCTATATGCCAACAGTAGTCAAGCTGAGAATCAATTCAAATATTCAATACATTTCGCGATAACTACAAAGAAAATAAAATATATATTTTATATATTTAAAATAGGGATATATTTAATCAAAGAAGTGAAAGATCTCTACAAATACAACTACAAATCACTGAGGAAGGAAATTGCAGGTGATACAAATAAATGGAAAAACATGGCATGCTAATGGATCAGCAGAATCAATATTGCTAAAATGTCCATACTACTCAAAGCAATCTACAGATTCAATGCAATCTTCCTCAAAATACCAATGTCATTCTTCACACAAACAGGAAAAATAATGCTAAAATTTATATGGAACAACCAAAGACCCAGAATAACAAAAGCCATCCTGAGCAAGAAGAACAAAACTGGGGGAATCACATCACCCGACTTCAAATTACACAACAGAACTGTCACAACCAACACATCATGTTACTGTTGTGGGAACAGACACACAGACCAATGGAACAGAAGAGAGAATCAGAAATAAATCCCACATCTATAGTAAATTATCTTCTACAAAGTTTCCAGTCTCTCCAATAAATGGTGCTGGGAAAGCTGGATATTCAGAAGAATTAAAACTAGACCCTCATGTCTCCCCCTATGCAAAAGCAAATCATAATGCATTAAATCTAAAGCCTAAAACTATAAAACTACTAAAGGAAAACATTGATGAAATGCTTAAGGACATTGTTCTGGGCATTGATATTTGAGTAATATCCCCAAAGCACAGGAAATCAAAGCAAAATTGAGCAAATGGGATCATCTCAAGCTAAAAAGCTTCTGCACAGTTAGGTAAATAATCAAAAGAATATGAGATAACACACAGAATGGGAGAAAATGTTTCCAATTACACCTGACAAGGTATTAATAATTAGGACGTATAAGGAACTCCAACACCTTGATAAGAAAAAAGTGAAATAGTCTTATTTAAATACTGTAATCTCCCCAGAATCTAAATGCCACAGAACTAAAGCAACTTGGAATCTGAATGAAAAATTTGAGCAAATTTTGCCCCAAATCCAAATGCTGCTTTAGCATCTGAATGCCCAACGCCGAGTGTATGTGTTTTGTGCCCATGTTTTCCCAGCACTCGGCCACCCATGCACTTCCTTGTCAGAAGCTGGAGTAAAAGCATTTCGTGTGATTTTTGCTGCAATTTTATACTTTTGTGCCTATTTTGTTTTTTAACTATAATAACAACTAAGTATATTTGCCTTCGGTCCCAAAAAGTGTAATGAGGAAAATGAACATAAGAAGAAAGCTGTAGCCTCTGGCTTAATATATCCTCTAGTTATTATGGACTGGTCACTGGTCACTGTCACCAAGGCCCACCAGTCACACCTCCCATCCAGATCTCAAGGATGACCAAGGCTCAGGGGTTATAAATTAGGCCTACTGGCATCCAGAAAATTGCATATTAAAGTGCTGTTTTTCCTTAGACTAAAAGTAAGAGAAATTAACAAAAGAAATTTGTGTAATGGCAGAAAAAGTTATCCTGAAAAAAATTTTTAAAAAGTGTATGATCTTTCAATCGAAATTTAAGCCTACATATCTAAGTATATTCCCTTCAATTTGTTCCGTGAATTTAGGTTACAGAAGTTGGGGGGAGGGGTCTGCTGACCCCAAGGAGGGAAGTTTCCCATTGAAACTCAGCAGCTCTGTGGCCCCAGGGCGCCCACACCTGCAGTCCCTAGCAGGGAGTGCAGCCCCACCCAGGTTCTCATTCACAAGCCACAGACAGGCAGGAACCGGCTGAGCAGGGAGCTCCACAGTGGTGTGTCAGCTGGGGGCCTCCGTAGCAGCTGAGCCAGCAGAGATACGTGTCCATTCATGGTGACTCCAGCCCTGTAGAAGTCCACTAGGTAACTCTCTAGAACTGATTTGGGAATTTCTTATTCAAAGGCTGCTCCAGGAGACACTGCACAGGAGAGGAGACTTCTGAAGAGCAGGTGAAGTCAGAAGGGTCATCAAAGGAACAGTAACTGGGGGTAAAGCAAGGTGTGGATTTGGGTCTGTGATTCAACCGTGACTTGCTCACGGGGGTTTTCAGTGGTTCACAGGTCATGGAGGACATAAGAGAGGGCACGTCTCCATGGATGTCAAGAAATGTCTCAAATTAAACGTACTCAGAACTAAACTTGTGATCTTTTCACCAAAAGCAAGTTTTCCCCTAAGTTCTTCCTTCTTAGTGGACCATAACTTTTCCCCTCCAGAAGCTCAGGCCAAAAGTCTCGAAGTTGTCCTTGACGCTCTGACATCCTGCCCCATAGCCAGTTCGCCAGGGGTCAGCAGCTCTGCCCTCGGGGCACACGTGGACATGATCAATTCCCACCGCCCACAACCCCAGCTGGCCCTGGTGGCCCTTGTCCCTGATGGACTGCCCGTTTCTGCCCTTGCCCCATAGACTGGGCTGAGCTGTTCCCCAAAGGACAAGTCAGAGACCTCAGGCTTGGCATCCGGACCTGTGAAATGTGACCTTATTTGGAACTAAGGTCTTTCAAGGTGCAGTTCAGATGGAATTAAGATGGGGTCACACTGAACTGAGTCATAAGTCTAGTAACTAGTGTCCTCATGAGACGAGAAGGGGACACAGATCGACACGGGACACAGAGGGGAGACGGCCACGCAGCAAAGAAGCCAGGATGGGCGGCACAGCATCAAGGCAGAGCAGTGCACAGCCGGGGAGGTTGAAGGTCCCAGGGAGGGGCACTCTGCGGGTCAGAAGGGACTCGGCCTTGGTGCGGAGATTCTCACCCCCACAACTGCAAAGAGGTAAACTCCTGTTCCTTAATCTGCCCAGTGTGTGGCAGGCTGTGATGGCCGTGCAGGGAGTGAAGGCCCCCACAATGATCTGTGTGACACACGGAGCAGATGGTGCCCCTCACCTACCCCCAGCCCCACCCGGAAGGCCTCTCCCGCACAGAGGCCAAGAGGGTCCCCTTCAGCTGGAACCTCATCCCTGGCGTCCTCAGTCGCACTGGCCTCCTTGTTCTTCCTCCCGCACTAAAGTTCCTGAAAGTGAACTGCTCTGATAGGGCCTTGGCACTGGCCATGCCCATGCCCAGAACATTCCTTTCCCAGATTTGTGCCTGGCTAGTTGAAGTAAGTGTTCATTTAAATGCCGCCTTCTTGGGGAGACCTAACACGCCCGCCTTATGACCACACATCTCCCCTCGGCTCCACAGCTGCAGGACCTCTGTGCCAGCTCCCCTCAGTGGGGCTCCCTCCCTGCCAATGCATCTTACAGTTCTCTGAGTCTATGGTGTTCATTTTGCTTTCCCACCCCCCCCACACAGAAAGTAAACGTGAGAACAGGGAGCTTTACCGGCTAGTGGATACAGCCTCGGAGAGTGCCCGGCAACCGTCACAGGTGTTCAGTCAAGGTTCTTGGGACGAATGAGCTGAAAAGACCACAGGACACAGCAGATGAGGGTTTGCCGGCCTCTGACCTCTGCTATTCTCACCCCACTCTTATTTGGATGATTGATTCATCAATAGTTAGAATATGCCTTGATGGTCCCAGCTAAAAAAATAATAACCATTGTGTTCTCATTTTTAAACTGGTAGTACATATAGTGTTACACTTGGTGTGTTTCTCTTTAAACACTAACAGCAAAAATGAATTCAGTGTAAATGCCAGAAAGAATGAAAGCCAGCCACCACCACTTATAAAATATTCTTATAGGAGAACAAACTGTTTAAAGCAAGTATTAAGTGCTTCAAAGTCTCTATTAATGTTTCAGAAATACAAGCAACACGCTCGTTTCCACTATAGTAGAGTGCACTCACAATATCCTCCATAATTTCTATAACTAGAAATTAGCAAATGGTTCAAAGACACAGATTGGAAGTTCTAGGCATTTGGTGTTTGTGAAATCATCACAGGCTAAAACACTTAATACTTTGAGCCACAGTCTAAATTGCAAACTACCCAGGGGAAAAACGAGATTATGTATCTGTTTCTAGGGCCATTCTTCCACCTGCCATCAAGTACCTCTGAGAAGAACTAGGGAGGTGGGTGTGTGTGTGTGTGACACGTGCAATGCACACGCACATGGTCATTTCATGAGCTCGCGTGATGCACACCCACCCACGACCATTTCATGAGCTCACGTGATGCACACACACCCACGACCATTTCATGAGCTCACACATGCACACCCACCCATGGTCTTTTCATGAGCTTACCTGATGCACACCCACCCACGACCATTTCATGAGCTCACGTGATGCACACACACCCATGACCATTTCATGAGCTCACACATGCACATTGTCATTTCAGTGTCACATTGGTTTGAAAATAGGAAATATTAATAAAAATGTGAAGATAACAGCTATTTGGTTTTTAGGTAAACTGTGGATGATTTTACCATTTAATTCATTGAGTGTTGTGTAGATGATCAAACACAAACACAGCTAAAATAACACAAGTAGGCTAGAAAAGGAAGTTAAAGAATTTGAGTTTAAAAGAATTTATGATAAATTACCAGCTATCTTTCCTGACTGTGGTTAAGAGAGTTACCCTGTGACTCATACATGAATTAGTAATATAGATCATAAATACCAAATCCTCCAAAAAGAGCACAGCCTGTCTCTGAGTCAGTAAAGATTCCTTTAAGATATTGCTAGGCCTCAATTCGTAATGGCCAGCTCATGGAAGCAACCCAAGTGCCCATCAATTCATGAATGAATCAGCCAACTGTGGTATATGTACACCATGGAATATTATTCAGCCATTAAAAAAGATAGAGACTTTATATCTTTTGCATTTACCTGGATGGAGTTGAAATATATTTTTCTTAGTAAAGTATCACAGGAATGGAAAAATAAATAACCAATGTACTCTATACTAATATGAAATCAATATATAAATAATGACATGCTCATAAAAACAATAAAACACTAATATAGTTCAGGGGTAGAGGGAAGCAGGAAGGGGGAGGATGATTGGCAGAAGAAGGGAGGGCATGAAGTGGGATCTCACCTAATGTGCACATTGTGAGGGTGTATAACAAGCCCCCTGGGTGAGGGAAAAAGAAAAAAAGATATGTCTAGGCCTAATGGTCACCATAGTTAACAAGAATTATCACTGTGCTGCAACTGAATTCACTCTAAGTACCAATGACTAGAATTCTGATAAACAGCAAGTTAACTGCAGGTAACAATCAAGCTTGCCCAGAGAGACACTTAGTCCCCATGTAATGCTTTAAGTTTCATAAATGGCAAGACTTGGATCCCATAAGGTGCCTGTCCAAATGCAACCCCAGAATGAACGCTATAGAATTCCCTGTGTACTCGGCTCCTAAGCCTGCCTTTGTGCTTGCTGATGTGATCAGAAGAGGCAGCAGTTGGAAACAGTCCCTCACAGACACAACACCTCTGGTCTGAAGCCGTGTGATGGCCAGGCTGTGTCCTGCTAGAAGATAGAAGCCACGTGGCCAGGCTGTGTGGATGCTCTAGTTAAGCCCCTTTGATCAGCCCAACCCAGGCACCAGACTTGAGAGTCACAGAGCCTGTTGAATGACTCCAGCTCCAGACATTTAAATCTCCTCAAGCTCCTGGAATCTCCCCCAGACTTGTGAAGGGTAAGACAACTCCACCCAGCCTCACCGAACCCTTGAGGCCACAGAACCCATGAGCAAAACAAAGTGGTTGTCATTTTATGTTTCAGGGTCTGGAGTAGTTTGTTACCCAGCAGCAGATGGCTGGAACCATTCCCAGCCCAACCTCAGGCTCTGGGAAGGCGGAGAAGAACTCAGTTATCACGCTGTCCCCAGTTTGCAGTGTGGTACCTGGGCATGAAGAAGGCACTCTGCAAATATCTATTCTCACTGAAGAGCTGAATGCTGAATGCTACCTTTGTATTTGTTAAGCTTTACAGGAGGTTTGGAAACCTACATATTCAGACTGGAAATAGTACAAGAAAAATATCTATGGTCTTGGTTCATCATATTGTCTTTTTAGGATTCTTACAAAAACAACTCTTTATTTTACTTTCTTCATGGTCTGAAATCCCATGGAGAAAATGGCCCAAGCAAACCGAAATGGAACAAAATAGAGGAAAGTACTCAGTGAGAAGGAAAATCAATCCAATTTAGTTAAGTAGAAGTCATTTCTTCCCTTTTCCAATTAAATTCCTCATCATGTGTTCCTCTGTTTCATTTTACATAAGGGAAAAAGTTTCTGAATGTGTTTTGTGCCCATAGGTTTCCCCTCTCCCCCCGAGTCAGTTCAATACCAAAATACTGCTTAGTGTAACTTTTCAATTGCCTCGGTTCAATACAACGTCTGTAACATCAAAAGGTTATTTTAGAAGATATCTTAAAGACCAAATGTAGTGCCTGGCTTGGCCCCAGAAGCACAGCCCTGTCAGAGAACACAGTGCCCAGAGTAAGTGGGTCTTCCAGACAGCTTCCCCATCTTCAGAGGACTTGACTTAGAAAGTCTATAAATTCTCCTGCCACAGGGAATTGGTCACTGCTGAAACACCTTAGATGTAAGGCTTAGACTGATTAGGTGAGGCCTGACCACCCCTCCTGATATCAGCACATCACGGTCTGTGGACTTGGCAGTCTGAAACAGTAAGAAGGGTGACAGGTGCACACCCCAACCCTGGGGCTCATTGACTGAAAATTTCTCTGTGAAATGTAGCAAGTATGAAGCAAAACCCACATGAGTAACCTTACTGCTGGACTTCAGCATTATTTGTTTACACAGATCTGGATTATGGAGAACTGGTTTTATCAGCTCAGGGCTGCAGAGGCCTGTCACTCCTTGGCAGCCTGAGTATTGCAGGCAAAGGGCTTTAGCTGCACTGACGGGGATAGCAGTGACAGTGCCATCTCTGAGCTCCCAACTGTGCAAAACAGATTCTTCCTTGTACATATTTTACATATTTCTACCTTCACCAGGATTCACTTAGTCAAGCTTTTTATTGACACCATTAAATACCTGGTTGCCAAGTTGGTATTAATCCCCTTACTCATTCACATATTAATTTCTGCAGCTTGTATTGAGTCCCTGTGTGGGGCCCAGATCAGATGCTGAGAACGAAAATGAACAAGAACTCTCGGTTTAGGAACTCGGGTCTAATGAGGACAGGAGGCAAGTCACCGGTTGGAATGCCGCAGGGCTGACATCTGCAGCTCCTGAGCTAAACCAGGTGGCTGCCAGTGTCCTGAAGTGTTATAGAAACACGGCACAGGCATTTACTTACTGTTGTCTACAGCTGCTTTCAAATTACAGCTGCAGGTCTGAGTTGTTGCATCAAAGATGCGGTAACCAAAAATATTTACCATCTTGTCTTTTACAGAAAAAGTACGCAACAGAGTGGGAAGATGAGCAGTATAACAGAGGAGGTAGGGAGGAGCAGGGGAAGGAGCGCAGAGGGAGGGGAGGAGCGCTGGAGGGGGTGGGGCATCGAGGGGAGGAGTGCAGGGAGAGCAGCGCTGGAGGGGGGAGTGGCACAGGAGGGGAGGAGGAGTGTTGGGGGGCGGAGGAGTGTTGGGGGGCGCTGAGGGGGAGGGGCGCCAACGGGGGAGGGGCGCTGAGAAGCACCTACCTCTACAGGGCAGGATGGGCCAAGCGGGACACAGCCGAGTGAGCAGAAGACTAGGCAGGGAGAACAAGAAAGCCTGAGGGGCAACAGGAAAAGGTTTGGAGATGAGGAACCAGCAGCCCCTCGTAGGATGCTGAGTAATGCAGTTGGGGCGGGACTTGGAAGAACAACCTGTGGCAGGAAACCAGGCCAAGGACAGAGGACCAGGCTCAGCAGCGGTGAGCAGGCCACGCTGGACTCCATCCCATCAGCAACGGGGATTTATCACAGGGACTTAAGCAGACAGCAGATAGACAATAGATTGAAAGAGGTGAGCAGAAAAACCCAATTAAGATTTTACTGTGGCTCGGCACCTGTGGCTCAAGTGGCTAAGGCACCAGCCACGTACACCTGAGCTGGAGGGTTCGAATCCAGCCGAGGCCCGCCCAACAACAATGATGGCTGCAATCAAAAAATAGCTGGGCGTTGTGGTGGGTGCCTATGGTCCCGGCTACTTGGGAGGCAGAGGCAGGAGACTTGCTTGAGCCCAGGAGTTGGAGGTTGCTGTGAGCTGTGATGCCACAGCACTCTACCCAGGGTGACAGCTTGAGGCTCTGTCTCAAAAAATAAAATAAAATAAAATAAAATAAGATTTTACTGCAGTGGCCTCAGCAAGAGGCATGACGGGGAACATGAAGGCCACGGAGCAGCACTGACGGAAATGAGGAGACCCGCACCACGGCCTCTGTTGCGAATGGGACAAACACCCCGCGCAGCACCAACTCACCTGGTGGCCAGGACAAGGAAGGACGTGGCAGGGACCGTCATTTACCTGCAGGGCTCAGAAAGAAAATCTGCATAATTACAACTAAATGTTGTCCGATGGGAGCTGGCAGGTGAGTGGACGGGGTAACTTCGTGCCACACAGCTGGCACGCAGTGACTTTAGGCTCATGGCTTTAGCGGTTCTCTGGTCACTTGCTCCTACTTGCTCATCCCTCTCTGAAACCAGCATCACAGAGCGGCTGCAGGGGCTGGGCAGCAGCCAGCACAGGTGCTGTGTCCAAATTGACTCATTCCCTTAGTATCTTGGTCAAGTTATGAGAATAAGACTTCTCATGTGTTGGTCTGGTAATTAGGGTGACCCAAGCCACGCACTTAGCACGGGGCTGGGTGCAGAGATGTTCAAGAAACATCAACTGACCATTTCCCAGAGCACTGGAACTGATGGTGTGTTCTTTGGAGCCTCTGATCGGAGACGCAGGGGAAAGAAGCTGCAGACAGGATGATAATTGAAGGGAGGCCGAGACTCGCTCTGGTTGGTCCGCGGCCCAGCTAAACTTTACTGATTATCTTATATACTTTTAAACATTCAGTAAGAATTTAACACATATACAAAGAAGTGAAGTAACATTAGGAAGCTACCATTTAAGATTACAATTTAGTGTGAAGGCTGAGGAACACATATACAATTGATTTTGTTTAGAGTAAAAACATAAGAGAGACTGGCTGTCTGTTCCTTTTAGCCCAAACTGAAACTAGAGATTATAATGTTAATGAAGGGGGAAGACAGAGAAAAGGACCCAATGCTTGAAGAAGACGGGTTTGTTTACCCCCAGCTGCGCCTGGGCTGATTCTCCACAATGTCTTTTAGAGAGACCTTTCTGCATATTTCTGCATATCTATAGGCAGGTACAGAAGCTCGATCTTCAAAGAAATGTTTCTCAGAAGCGAACTGCCATGTCTGAGCAAGGGGTGATTATCTCCTACACAGCCTCCCAAGTAGCTGGGACCACAAGCACCCACCATGACACCTGGCTCTTTTTAGAGATGGGGTCTCGCTCTTGCTCAGGCTGGTTTTGAAGTAGTGAACTCAGCCAACCCACCACCTCGGCCTCCCAAGTGCTGGGATTACAGACGTGAGCTACCTTGCTCAGCCCACTTGACTGGTCTTTAAAAAAGGGGGGGAAAGAGAGTCTCTGAAAGGGGAAGGGACTTGCCTAAGGGCCCCAGCAAGTGTGTGTAAAACCCAGGATACCTCTATGCCAGTGCCTCTGTTTGTCTAGTCATTGAGCCAAGTCCCATGACATGGAAGAGTGTATTTAGGCTATGCTATGGAGTGCCAAGGAAGTTCTGGAATACTGATGGCACCTTATTACCCAGTCCCCACTTGCTTATCTGAGCCACCCTTGCAAGTGGATTGAGAATCAGAAATAAGTTGTAGTTTGTTAAGTGCTGGGGAGTTATTGTCTCATTGGATGAGACCTGTATAAGAGGTAGGTTCTGCCTTCTGTATATGAGGAAAGGGAGACTCAGAGGAGGTAAGTAACTGCCACAAGGGCATAATCCTAAGAAGCAACAGAACTAGCATTCCAACCCAGCACCTTTGGCTCTTCCTAGGTGGAGGGGAGGCGGGAACTGGTTTGGCAGGAGAAAGGGGAATTGGGAGGTGCTGCATGAGCAGGGGTGAGGATAATGAGTGTGTGTCAGCATCATGTGAGTCCAGTGAGAGGAGCAATTTGAATTTGTCCATTCAGGTTACTGGATATGTTGACTTCTGCCTTCTTTCTGCGCTTGGAGGAAGGCAGCCAAATATCCTGATGTATGGAGCAGCTGGAAGATTGCAACCCACAGCCTGTGGATCCCAGCAGGCTCTGGGGAAATAAGTGCCCATTAAGGATTTAGCTCTTAGAAACATATCCCCAGGGAGGCGAGCCTGTAGGCCAAGATTCACAGAATGCTAGAATATCAGATCTTACAAATGTGGCTTCCTGCCATAGCACCCCCAAGGAATCAGATAATTGAGAGCTTATATCCCACTTTGTTGTCCCTTGATACCTTTGGTGGGGCATGTGCATGGTTCTAAGAAGCAACTCTGACACTAGAGACAACTAATAAATGGTGAATGCTCACCACGTGGCAGGGGCAACCAGGAACGTCCACCTTGAAGTCCTGGCCAATTCTCCTAATTCAGCTCCAAACTCCAGAACAGGAGCGTGGAGGCATGTTCTAGATCTTCTTATCCAGCTTCTCTCTGGGTACAGGGGTCCTTCTGTAGCGTTCCCCAACTAAGTCCAGGGAGCCACCACTTCTTGAGGTAGTTCCATCTCTTGTAACCTAGCTGTCATTAAGATTGTATACCAATCGATCTTACTGTAAGTTCCTAGTGTTCTTCCTTCTGTTGTCTGTGGCTATGGATGAAAGAACAGCCAATACATTATGGCAAACAGCCCCAGTCAGTTAGTAGTAGCTGTCTGGAGTCTTGTGTAGAAAAGGGTTCAAGACTCGGGCTCAGAGGGAGAACCCTGAAAACAATGCAGGTAACCAGGTAGCAGTTAGATGATAAGCACATTTCAGTGCAATAGTGACAACTTGTGTGTAGTTCAATGTGTGGGGTGACTGACATTCAGTCAGTAATGTCTGCTGTAGGTACAGGGAAGGAGAACACAGTGCTTGGGCCTGTACAACAATATCGTTCCTGGAACAGACTATTTCTAAGGTCCAAGTCAGTTAAAACATCTGTGATTAAAATATACTGCTGACTTTTTCAAGAAACAGAGAGGCTGGTATGTTTTTCCCTGGAATTTACACTTGTAACCTTTTCCAAACTCTTTTTCACCAGGTGGCATTAACTGTGGAGAAGGAAATGGCTGGCTTTTGGGTCAAAATCCCATGCGTGGAAGAGATTGGCAGCTGTGTATACGAAGACATCTGTGACATGCTTAATAATTTAATCCCCCCTGGTGTGCCCTGCCCAGAGCCCTTGCACACCTATGGGCTTCCCTGCCACTGTCCCTTCAAAGAAGTGAGTACTTAGGGAGGGGACAGCATTACTCTTGTAGCTAAAGAGATGGGGTTGAGACACAAGGGTCTTTGCATTCTCCTCCTATAGATCTGGTTATTTCTGGATATACAAGTTGGTATGACCTATCTAGGATCATTTACCTTTGGGGGCCTTGGTTTATCCATCTTTGAAATAGGAGACTTGAACTTGGATTTGATCTCCAGGGACCTTTAGCTGTATAGTGCTGTGGCCATCTCCAATCTTTTTTTTTTTTTTTTTGAGACAGAGCCTCAAGCTGTCTCCCTGGGTAGAGTGCCATGGCATTACAGCTCACAGCAACCTCCAACTCCTGGGCTCAAGCGAGTCTCCTGCCTCTGCCTCCCAAGTAGCTGGCACCACAAGCGCCCGCCACAAC
>CAUYTI010030011.1:0-32126 GCA_963575145.1 Galago senegalensis | reverse complement strand
ACAAAACTAGGGCAACACTTATTACTGTATCCTCTCCCAGTACTGTAGGAAGACTAAGACAGACAATGTCTGTTCTGGTGTGTACATTTTCTTCCTTCCTTCCTTCCTTCCTTCCTTCCTTCCTTCCTTCCTTCCTTCCTTACTTCCTTTCTTTCTTTCTTTCTTTCTTTCTTTCTTTCTTTCTTTCTTTCTTTCTTTCTTTCTTTCTTTCTTTCTTTCTTTCCTTCCTTCCTTCTTTCCTTAATCCGCTGGCTACGACCTCCACAACAGGGTAGAATAGAAGAGGGAATAATGGTAATTCACATTATGATCACGAGTTTAATGGAAAAGTTTCTAAAGCATCACCATTTACAGGTACCTTTCAATTTCTACATTTCGTAAAGTTTGTTTTTAGGAAAAATCATGAATAGGTGCTAAATTATACAGAGTGGTCATGAAGTGCACGTGCAATTTTAAATGGCACATTCTTTTAAATTGCACATGAACTTTATGGCCACCCTGTATTTCATGAAAGACGTATGTAATTTTTTCTTCCTGAATCATTTGATGTAGTGAATTAGATTTTTTTTTTTTGAGACAGAATCTTACTATGTAACCCTCGTAGAGTGCTGTGGCAGCACAGCTCACAGCAACCTCAGACTCTTGGGCTTAAGAGATTCTCTTGCCTCAGCCTCCCAAGTAGCTGGAACTACAGGCACCCACCACAACACCCAGCTATTTTTTTTGTTGTTGTTGTAGTTGTCATTATTATTTAGCAGGCCCAGGCTGGGTTCAAACCCACAGTCCCAGTGCATGTGGCCAGTGCCCTAACCACTGAGCTACAGATGCTGACCCATAGATTTTAATTTATAATCTTTAACCATTGTTTTATTCTTAAGTCAGCCTGATTTGGTCATAACAGTCTTGACTTCCTTCTGCTATCGTGTTACATAGAAATTAGACATCCCTATTTTTAGATATGATTGGCTGGCAATTTCCTATTTCATTAATTGTTGGAAACAGAAACGCTTGTGTCTTTAAAATCATTACAAATACGATATAAAATGTACGTTGCATAACTAGGTGTCTGGTGACTGATTTTCTACTAACTTTCTACAATTTTAACATCTAGAAATGGAGTCAGATTTGAAATTAAAAGTCAGTATTGCTGTTTTTAAATTATTTTCCTTTTTGTTATTTAGAAGTTTGATAACAGAATTTTCCCTTCTAAGTGTTTCTGGAAAATGTGGGTGTGGATTCTGAGGGAGTCTGTGAGTCTGGGGGTTAACTGGGACACTTTCACACACTAGGGGGCATCTAATCTTGCTCCTGCATCATGGTGGCAGCCCAGATGCTGAGTGGGAAGCTGGGAGGAGATGTTTTTGTGCAGAAGTTTGGGACCAGAAGCGTCCAGGCTCTACAATCTCGCTTTGAACTTTGCAAGCCTTTATTAGATTGTCTGTTTTAATTCCCTGGGTGTCAGGCTCATTTTCACGTATCATGGTTTCAGCTGTGGTCAGGGTATTAAGAGAGAGACTAATGTCTACTTCTTGGGCTTAGTGGAATGGGGCTCACAGAAGCAGTGGGAAGAGGCAACAGCTGAGTTGTGAGGACAGCAGCAGCTGTCCAGAGGGTGGCAAGGCAAAGAGTGACACCAGAGATTGAAATGTGGCAGCTGACCCAGGACTGAGCATACAACGATGGTGTGTCTATTCGGCCTCTGATAGGAAATCTAAGTCAAAGACTCTTGAGCAGAAAAGGAAATCTATTAGTTCACAAGGCTGAAAACTCCATGGATGACACACAGGTCCACTGACCTAGTTGGGAGGACCCAGTGGAAGATAAAGAAATGGGGTGCTGTTAAAGGATGGGAAGCCAATCTTTCTCACCCTCTGCCGTGCCCCAGCGCATTGAAGCCTCCACCTCAGAACATACTTGGGTCCTGCTGAGTGGACCAACTGCTTGACACACCTTGGTGCTCCCAGCCTAGAGCAGGGATGGCCACCAAAGAAGATATAGAACACCTGTACAACCCAGCCTTTCCCTTGGCTGTAATCAAGCTCTGGCTGGGGACCGAGGGTGATGGGAGATTGCAGGTATTCTCCCTTCCCCTGCCAGTGCCACCTAGTCACCAATCAGGCAGAGAAACAGAGCAACTCTAGAGCTCAGGGAGCAGGAGGCCAGGTGGAATCTAAGGCCCTGGAGAGCAGGGAGCAGGGAGCAGTCAGTGGAGAACTTGCCCTGGGAGGGGGGCAGGAGGCTTGAAGGAGGCAGAGACACTCATGAGCCATATAGCACCAAGCCCCTGGTGCGTGCTCCATTATCTCACTGAGCTTCACTTGCAAAACACAACTTTAAAGATAAAATTATTAGTAACTTTTAAGGCATCAAGTATAAAAGCATCAGAGGCCAACCATAGGGGCTCAGTAATGTCACTGACTGTGTCCACAAAGCCATCCATGGTGAAGTGCTGCAGAGGCCATATTCCCAGGAACTTGTTGTCACCGGGTTGGCCACTCTTCCTCTCTCAGTTCTGCTGTTCTCCGTGTTGGGCTAATTCTCACATGACGCTTGGTGGCAAAATGGTTGTCAGTGCCTGAAAGCTCATATCTTTCCAGGTTCTAGTTTCGAAGGAAAATGGACACCTCATCTACAAAAATGTAAAAAGTAAAAGAAAAAAAAGGCCTGGGATTATAGAGTATTGCACGCCCATTCTAGAATCAAGGATTTGACTGTGCTGATCCTCTAAGTTGAGTTCGTGACTGACCTGGAGAGGAGACGGTGACGACTTCAACAAAAGCTTGATATGAAGGGTTGGCTTTGATATGAAGTGTTGGGGTGTGTGTGTGTGTGTAGGGGTCCTGGGGAGTGGGTATCAAAGAAAAATCGACCCTTCAAAGCTGACAATGCTGACATTTGCCTTGTAATACATGCAAAGTAGTTGCATTGAAATAAATGTAAATTCAACAAATTATAAAAGTGTAGAAGACCAATTATATAAGAGGTGAGTACCAAATGGTTAAAACCCCTAAAATAACTGAAATTTGAAAACAGCTGAAGGATAAGAAGAAAAAGCATTATGTTTGGGAGAGACAATATCATGTGATTCTTGAGATAAAGAATTTCAAGATTACAGAGGGAGGGCGTACCAGATCGAAAGCGTTGTTGAGGGATAACACACATTTTGTTGAATTCCGGGGTCACCCCAGAAATAATTCCACCAAGCATGGGCTTGGTCCACAAAGGTCAGTGGTGTCCATAGGTTTGCCCATCGATGCAAACAGAAAAAGACATTTCACCACTGGGATTGTGAAGAGAAAAACAAACCAGGCAAGCCAGCATAAATAACAGCCTGTGGAAATAAGACTGTTCTTTTGAGAATAAAGTTCTAAAAATCACATAAACAAATTCTGTTTCTCGTGTGTACAAACGCATTGCCTCTGTGCAGATGTTTCACTTTTTTCTTAGAATATTTTATTTAAGGTCTTAACATTTTAATGTGCTACAAAAGTGGGTTATTAGGAAGAAAGGAAGCATTAAAGAAAAGTCAAGTGGATTTTTTTTTTTTAAGAAGCACCTCAATTACATGTGTTTCTTAGGAAACTGTTTACCTTTCTTTTTAAAATGACTTTCCTCTCTCTCTTTCTCGTCCTACCTTTTCCTCTTTGTATATAGTATGCTTTTTAATTCTTTTGCCTAGGATAAAATCAAGCTTGCACGTGTGGGCTCTGCTTGGATTGGAATTTTAGCTACTGGGTAGCTGCGTGGCTTTGAGCAATTGGCTTAATGGACACTAAAATCTTGGTTTCTTCACCTGCAAAGTGGAAACCAGAAAGGCTCTGACTCCAATGGTCGTTTTGAGGATTAAACTAGATTTTATGTCGAACATTCTTAGTGTACTGCCTCTCACATAAGAAGCTGAATCCATATATATGACTGTGCGTGCGCTTACTCCCAGTCTCTATTTCCAAAATTGTTTTGACCATTATCTTCCCGGGCAAACATTGTGTTTCGCTCTCAGCTTTGACTTATTGAAGTATCTCCACTTTATGGCTAAGGGAGGGATCTGGGCGAGGCCAGAGTAAGGTCAATGCTTCTCAAGTGGGACTCTGCGGAGTTAACGAGGCCATCGCTATTGCTGATGGGGGATGGCAGCTCAGATGGTCCTGGAGACAACGCCGTTTCATGTGGGAGAAAAGAGCTCAGGGGTGCCTTGGCTCATCTGTTTCTAAGTTTCTCCTTAAAACTCTTCAGAAGTCAACTGAACTGCCTTCGGAATCCTGAAAACAGATGTGAGTACTATCATTTATTAGGAGCCTAGGAGATATGCAAAACATTTTTCTTTCCTTTTATTTTTATTTCATGATATAGGATATCCCCAAAGTAGCCCCTAGGCTCCATGCCCATAGCTCAGTGGTTAGGGTGCCAGCCACATACACCAAGGCTGGTGGGTTTGAATCTGGGCCAGGCCTGCTAAACAACAATGACAACTACAACAAAAAAACAGCTTGGGCTCGGTGCCCACAGCTCAGTGAGTAGGGCATCAGCCAAATGCATGCACCGAGGCTGGCAGGTTTGAGCCCGGCCCTGGCCAGCTAAACAACCAAGATGATTGCAACAACAACAACAACAACAACAAATAGCATGTGTTGTAGTGGGCACCTGTAGTCCCAGCTACTTGGGAGGCTGAGGCAAGAGAATCGTTTAAGCCCCAGGAGTTTGAGGTTGCTGTGAGCTGTGATGCCATGGCACTCTACCGAGGGTGACGTAATGAGACTCTGTCTCAAAAAACAAAACAAAGCAAAAGTTGCCCGAAAAGTCGCCATACAAAGGGAAAATGGAGAATTGTCGCTAAATGTATCTTTATTTACAAAATATTCATTACACAATTTTACAAAATATTCTCTACGTGTTGGCCACTTACTTGAAAATTGTGTATGTTTCCCCCACAGCTCTCTGAGTTGTGCACAGTCCTGTGAATTACGCATAATTAGCTTCCTTTTCTAAGCATGAGATTGCTGCTTAAAGGGAATCTTAAACAGGGTTACTGAGTCAGAAAGACACTGGAGGAATTTGAGTCTTTGCCAAAAGGCAAAAGATTTATACGTCTGAAAACAGTGCTGAATCCTGGACTTCTGGGTCCCAGCTTTCGTGACTTCAGTTGCTGCAGTGGCTGTTACTGTTGTTGTCACCATAACCATCACTGCCATAATCTGTGCTCATCGTTGCATTGGAGGCAGTGAAGATTCGTGCTTGCACCACGGACCAGGATTACTTTTTCCACCATGATACTGATGGACATCTCTTCAAGACATTAAATCTTGCCATACCAACTAGCTCCACTTACAGAAGAAAAATGCTGTCATGTCAGTGTAGCATTTAAAACATCCAAAAGGAGGTAGGGGCAGAAGAAGCAGTTTTTCGTTTATCTAGTTATTATGTAAAAGGCTTAGGGTAATGTCTCCTGTTATAAAAGTATGAAAAGAGCAAAGTGTATTTGCATAATAGCTATTTTCTCAAAGGCAGAAAAATGGTCTTAAGTTCCTTTCAATGTCATTTTAGTTCCTCCTTCAATATTTGTGTGTGTGTGAAATACATATATGCTATTCCCCTGCTGGATTCTATCTGAGCCAACTTTGTGTTTTGAAACCAGAATAACCCATCTATATCCCACTCATTGAGCAGCTAATCCAATGGAACTTTGGGCTTTCAAGGTCACATTCAAGTGCATATGTGGAACAGATGACATTGACTTATTCCCTTTACCCAACTCCCCTACCCCTGACTCACTTCTACATCCCAGAGAGCCTGACCCCTTTCTCTGTTTCCTTTCCTTATCACCGCTCACCTCCTGTTGGCACTGAAGTCTGTAGTAGATGCTCTGATTTGACACCTAAAGCTCTCTCTCTCTCTCTCTTTTTTAAACATAGTAATCATCAGTTCTTAGGTCCTTATAACCATGTCTGATTTCCAAAAACTAACCCAGTTCTGGACCCTGGAACACAACCCTTTATTGTATGTAGATGAGTAGTATACGCCCAGATCAAAGGTGTCTGTGACCCCCTGAACTCCCAAGGAAGAATCTGATCACTAAGTCCATTGAGGAAATATTTGTAAAGAGCCCAGGGGTAAATGCAGATATTTCTAACAGTGTTTTCACATTATTAAAATCAAAATTATGGGTTGATTGTGGTGAAGCACCGTGAACCCTGGGTTTATGTGTGTGTGTGTAACCTGCTTTGCCTCAGACTGTTTTGAGTCTTTGAAAACCCAAAGAGTGAATGGGCCTCTCTAAAACATCATCTTAATTTCTTGACTCTTTTGTAAAATTGTATATCAATTACAGGTATATTTTTGCGGTTGTAAACATCCACTGCTCTCAAAGTGTTGTTCAGCAGACAGGGTCTGAAAGAATGCCAAGTTTTCACCAGTGAAAGAGGACTCACGTCTCCTTTCCATTTCTCACTTACCGTCTGTCATAGCTCTCAGTCTCCAGAGTCTGTGTCTGTTGAAATATAGTTTGTCATACTCAACAGGTAGGAGCCAGATAAATCACAGGTACAAGACAAGAGTCTGATGATTGGAAATGAAGTTGTCCTGCACCCGCTTTGAAAAGCTCTGTTTCTGCACCTTTCCTCTGTAGAGCTATTTCACAATGAGTTTTGGATGTTGACTCCACAGCTGATAACCTTAAAATAGAGACTCCCAAATGAATAAGCACAATCCGCAAGGTAATGGTAAAATGTGTGGTTTCCTCTTGCTATCGCAGGAAGAGGTTTTAAACCATTTTGTAATTTGCGATACCAATAGAAAAGTTGACTCTGAAGCCTTGAGAATGTGATGACCTCTGTAAGTGGTATAGGGAAATTGAAAATAAGTGGTGAAATTAGAAGGTGCACAGTATGTAAAGACATAGAAGCTTGGGCCCTTGGGTCCTTGGGCCATAGAGAGTGTCCATGGAGAGAGCGGGGCATGAGTGATACTGAATGTTTCAGCAACTTCCAGAAAAATGATGACTGGGAAGAAGCCATTTGTTTTGGTGAACGAAGGGTCATTTGTGATCTTTGTAAAAGGAGTTAGAGGGTTGTGGTAGGAGCAGATAAATAATTGCACGTCATGGCAGGCTGAGTATATACCATCTGTACGCACTGCTTCTCTGAGCTCCCCATAGAATATTCCAGCAGAGGAAATAATGACATCAGTAGGGCTACTCTGAATGCCAAGGCCGGTGGTATAGGTTGATCTAGTCGTGAGCCTACACAGGAAACATCACACAGAGATGCAGACATTCATCAGGGTCAGCCATACCATCATGGCTATGCCAGTAAGAATATGCTTTTCAGGCTGGGTGTAGTGGCTCACTCCTGTAATCCTAGCACTGGGAGGCTGAGATGGATGGATTGCTTGAGCTCATGGGTTGGAGACCAGTCTGGGCAAGAGCGAGGTCCCATCTCTACTTAAAAAAAAAAAAAAGAAAAGAAAAAAGAAATACTAGCCAGAGCAATAGAGTGAGATTCTGTCTCAAATATATATATATATATATATATATTTTATAAATGTATAAAATATATTTAAATTTAAATTGTACTAACTTTATAGCCATCCTGCATATATATGTTTTTCAGCCTAAAGGCTCTACACAATGCTAACATAAATTCTTATACTATAAATTACACACACACATACAGCTGCAGAAATGCTATATCTATGAGCAGAAGTACACTCTCTTCTCAGGAATAGTTTATCCAACCACTTAATATTTCAAGGCTCTTTCATCCTTATAGAGAACAATGAGTCTTAAAGTCAAGTCAAGACAGGGTCACATAAGGATTTACACTGTTCGGGGAGGGCTGTCCCCTCCTGCTCTCTCTGCATCGGGCTTTCCCACTTCCCAGCTACTGTTTCGTGTCTCTCCGTGTGCCTGAGAACAGAGCGTGGTGTTGAGTCCTGAGGACTCTGGTGTGAGCCTTCACATCTCTGGACACCAAGTTCCCTGATTTCTGGGGAGTGACTCTAGGCAAGCCCCTGTGTGCCTGCACCTGTGAAATGAATGGGTGTTGTCCTTACCTAACAGAGGGCGCAAGTTCTTAAATGAGATAATTTACATAAAAGGCACATCAGGTGTCTGATATGTATTCAGCACCCATCAGCAGTCCCTTAAGTTGCACCAAGATCCAAAATGAGTTTATATCCGAAGGACAAATGTAGGTGGTTAGGTAGGAACCACTGTAACATTAAGGTATTCTGTGGTTCTCAGAATTATTGAGTCCAGTCATTTAGGAAGGTAAGACCACACCCAGGACTTTTGTTCACATTAGTCTTTCATTGCTTGATGCACTTGAAATATGTGTATACCTATTTGTCCTGATATAGTGATATTTATTCAGTTGAGGATTTATTTTGTGGATCTATGACAGGTATTAACTAAGCTTTGTGGTCCACAGAGTCCCTTCATGCCTCCCAAGGGAGTTCACTGCCCAGTCGAGGGACATATAAATGACCTTTGGGTACCTCTGTTTTTTCTGTAAGCCAAGGATAATAGTAGAAGCCTGTTCTGAACACCGTTATGAGGACTAAATGTTTAATACTCGGCAAAGCGTCTAGTTATTGTATTTGTTAAGTAAAATCTATGTACTGTTGTTACTACTATTATTGTTATTATTTTAAATGGCTACTATTGAACATGGTAATGATTAGTGAATGTACATTACACAGAGGACCAAGCAAATAAGTAGGCAAAACCAATTTAGGCTGATACATTTGACACATATTTCTCAGGTGATGGTGCCTTTGAACTGGGATTTTAAGAAGTAGAAGTTTGCCTACAAGAAAAGAATAGTTGAGAGTTAGGACTAGTAAGAGGAAAGGCATGAAGGATGGGAAACATGACAGATTTGGAAGACGGAGAGGCATTTGATGATATAAAATAATTCTGTCACCTCATAAATCATGATGCCTAGTATAATGTTTGATATATAACTTTTGAATGGAGGGAGGGAATGAGGGGGAGGAATGGATGAACGGATAGAGGGAGGGAGGGAGGGATAGATGGGTAGATGAATTGAACGTCCTGTGGCCCCAGCAGCCCTGCAGTGATGGCTATTGGAACAAGTTCGAGGTGACTATTTTGTACCTCAAAATGAGTTAAACATCTTCTCTGGAGACTCCCTGCACTCTGCTCAGAAAGGGGAAATCTAATCGATGAACAAACTTGATCCTACCACCCTCAGAAGGAAGCTGTGTGCACAAAGCTTTTGAATTTGTGGTAATGCTATAGACCTCAAGATCCCATAATGAATCTGGCTGTCACACTTTACAGGTTGCCAGAACTAAGGGCAAAGAGGCTCCTTACTCCAAGGAGGGTGACCTGAGTGTGTTTGCTACATTCTACGAGGCCACAAGGCCTGACCTGGCAACATAAAACAACGAATTCACATCCCCGTCCTTCACTGTTGCTTAAAGCCGTAAGCTGCCACCTCCATTATGAAAGGCCATCAGGGAAAGAGCCCTCGTTTTGATATATTTTGAAGCATAAGCACTTGGAAAAAAGCTTTCCACGGTGGACAGTGCTAAATGCCGCAGTTGGGTGCATATTTTTCCCTTCTTGTTTCTTTCCTCTTTTGATTTTTTTTAAACTGCCTTTTTGATGTTTGGTGCCAAGTTTAAAAAAAAAAAATCAATAAGCCCAAACATTACGGCAGCGAGTTGAATATAGCTCACCTTCCTGGAACAGGCCTCAGGGAGAGCGAGAAGCATCATGTTAAAATGGTGCTGAGCTCAGATCTCGAAAGATGTTTGGGGTGGAAGGGACTTGCTCAGCAAGATTTTGATACCTTCAGATGCAAATGAGATGGCCCCTGCAGGACCGGGCTTGGCCTGAGAGCACACTGACATATTGGTAGGGAAATGATACTCCAATCAGCTCCGTGGGCTACACTTGGGAGCACAAAGGCAGCTCTGAAGGCAAGACTGGGATGGTCCAATCCCTGGAGCTCTGTAGGAAGGCTGAAGGCAGAATCTGTGGCGGCAGCCATGCAAAAAGACCTGCCTTGCCACAGTGTTTAACACAGAAGGATTCACTTCGTGATCAACCAGCCATGGTTGGAGCTCTGGTTTTCTTCTCTTCTTTTGAAGAACACAAATTGATGGGGCCAAATGCTGGATATTTCTCCTGAGTAATAATGATAGTAGCCTCATTGGGGTTAGGCTAGGGTGACCAGATTTTAACATCGGTAAGGCAGGATAACATGGTTGGAGGGCGGGGCGGGGGCGGGGGAGGAGGCCTGACAACAATGCAAACTTTGATAAGCAGTTCTCCATAATCACTTCTCAGCAATTATTTGTTACTATTACAGTTTGACATTATAAAATTAACAAAAATAATATAAAACTCATATTCTGGCGAAATAGCCACATGGCAGCTGAAAACCGAATATTCCCTTCTTGTTCTCCCGCCCGTTTGTGCATTCTTTCCAAAAATTGGGACTTTTTAAAAATGCCATGTGACGTGTGACAAACTGTTGAAAAGCGGGACTGTCCCACCAAAAGTGAGACGTCTGTTCACCCTAGGTTAGGCACATGATTCAGTGAAGGCCCATGTTGTGATGGGATCTTTCCTCGACCATGTTCTAGAGACACAGTGGTGAGAAAAGCCAGATCCAATCCTGCCTTGGTGTGGGTGAAAGATTAGGGCTAGAAACTAGTTTGGGCTAAGAGTCTGAAGGGCCTGTAGATAAAAGTCCATGTTCCTCAAACCCCCCTACCTCCCACCCTGGGCTGCACACAGTGCAGGGTTGTGGAAACCTGAGGGTTTAAACAGAGTGTTAAGCAACGCAGATTACCCAGAGCTCACGTTCTTAAGTCCGTATGGTGACAGCCTGGGCTTTGGCAACTCCCCATGCTATACACAGCATTAGTTAACACCACTCTGGGAGCACAAGCAGAATGTTTAGCCAGTATAAGATTAAAAGATTAAAATCTGGCCCGGTGAGTCTGAGGGTAGATTGGGATCAATAGGGTGAATTAGGAAAGTTTTAGATTCTTTTCAAAATATTGTACCTGCTTTTATTTTTGTTTTATGATTTTGTGATTACATGATGCTTACGCTTTGCTTTCTTTTGCTTTTTATTATTTTTTTTTCTTTACCATCAGGGTGAAGCCCTTTCTTTTCATAATTAACCTGTGTTGCATATTGTGTTTGCACATACACATTCTTTTTGCTTAATAAAAGATCCCTGAGAGGGAAACGCCTGTGGCTCAAAGGATAGGGTGAACAGATGTGCTGCTTTTGGCAGGACAGTTCCGCTTTTGAACAATTTGTCCCACGTCCTGTGGCATTTTTAAAAAGTCTCGATTTTTGGAAAGAATGCACGAACGGGAGGAAGAGCAGGAAGGGAATATTTGGTTTTCGGCTGCCATGTGGCTATTTCGCCAGAATGTGAGTTTTATATTATTTTTGTTAATTTTATAATGTCAAACTGTAATAATAATAAATAATTGTTGAGAAGTGATTATGGAGAACTGCTTATCAAAGTTTGCACTGTTATCAGGCCCTGCCCTGCCCCATCCCCTGCCCCCCCCCATGTTGTCCCACTTTACAAATGTTAACATCTGGTCACCCTATCAAAGGAGTAAGGCATTGGCCCATATACTGGAGGTGGTGGGTTCAAACTCGGCTCTGGCCAAAAACTGGAAAAAAAAAAAGAGAGACCCCTGAGGTTGTCACAGCACTTCCTTGTTGTCCTTTGTGCTGGGCTCTCCGGGCCTCCTTGGTTACTGCATTGCTGATAACTGAGTGTGAGGTCTTCTTTCCATGCCATCCTCTTGCTGGCCCGTCCGCTGTAGTGGAACAGCAGCTCCTTGGTAGGGCTTCTGATCTGGTCAGAAAAAAAAGACCATTATGAGCGCATCACCCAAATTAATGTGAATTACAGTTGTGAGACGCGTAAATGCCACATAGGAGAGAGATTATGGCCAATGGCTGTTGGGGGTCACTCCATCAAGCCCTTCACGTACAATATCGTCTTTACATCTTATATTGGCCCTTCCATTTTATGTGTTGATCTGAAGTGTAAGTCAATAAAATAGCATTTACTGTACCCGATGTTGGGGGAAAGAGAGCTGTGAATATAAACCCAGATATGATAGACATCATAGACCCCATTGCCTTCTCAGCCCCGTGCTCCTCATGGTAACTGTCTTCGTCTCTGTAGCAAGAGATGATCTTTAGCTGCCAAATAAAAAGCTGGATAGGCATCAGCAGAGAATACAGACTTGTTTTTTCTTTCTTTTTTTTAAATCAAACGATAGCTGTATACATTAATGCAAACACGGGGTACAGTGTAGAATTTTCATATACAATTTGAAATACTTTCGTCAAGCTGGTTAATGAAAGTGGGAGTCCTGAATCTCTTCCGCGTGGAGTGCTTGCGCGGACAAGCCGCGCAGGGCGAGCGGCAAAGAGGTGAATTGCTGGATTGGAAGTGTAGCCCAGAACTACGTGTCAGGAGAATACAGACTTGTTTCTGCCCTCTTCCCTCTTGACCTTGTGTGAAAGTGGGGCTTAGAGGCCAGAGAAAGAAGTCAACACAAATTAAACCCCCAAACTCTTTGTCTTTGTTATTAAACTATCTGACTCTCCATGTCTCTGCTAAATAAAGATGGAATTAAGTATGAATACAGTGCTATAACTAGAATGCACTTTGGGAACTAAAAGTAGACCTGCCATTCGATCCTGCAATTCCTCTATTAGGTACATATCCAGATGACCAAAAATCATTTTACAACAAAGATATTTGTACCTGAATGCTTATTGCAGCCCAATTCATAATTGCCAAGTCATGGAAGAAGCCCAAGTGCCCATAGACCCATTAATAGATTAACAAATTGTGGTATATGTAAACCATGGACTATTATGCAGCCATAAAAAGATGGAGACTTTACCCCTTTTATGTTTACATGGATGGAGCTGGAACATATTCTTCTTAGTAAAGTACCTCAAGAACGGAAGAAAAAGTATCCAATGTACCTAGTACTATTATGAAATCAATATATAATCACCCACACTTTCATACGAATGATAAAACACCAACTATAGCCCAGAATGAAGGCGGGAAGAGGCTGGTGAGGAGGGTAAGGGGAAGGCCAGATGGAGGAAGGGTAATCAGTGGGACCTCAGCCACGGCACATATTGCGAGGGTATGTGTCAAATCTATTAAGAGTAGAGTATTGTTTGACACAATAATTAAGTAAGTGAAATGAAGGCTATGTTAACCAGTTTGAAGTAAGCATTCCAAATTGTATATAAAATCAACACATTGTACCCTATAAATGCATTAATGTACACAGTTATGATTTAATAAAAAAATCTACTCTAAAAAACATTCCAATTACTTTAGTCCATAACTGATTATTAACTTTTACAAAAATGGTTTGTATAATAGATACTTTATTTACTCGGCAAGATGATGTTTACTTAGCTTGAAAGAAGGAACCCTTT
The DNA here is from genome assembly GCA_963575145.1 of Galago senegalensis. Lineage (NCBI taxonomy): Eukaryota > Metazoa > Chordata > Mammalia > Primates > Galagidae > Galago > Galago senegalensis. The sequence continues at coordinate 18,649 of CAUYTI010030011.1, read as the reverse complement.
GTAAATAGGGGTCTTCATCACTACACTGATTAGTGGTCTCCGCACTCTGTGTAATCGGCATTTAATAAATCGTATTATAAATCATCTTCTGAAATGTTAATTAAGTGGCAAAACATTTGCTGAAAGTTAAAAGTTACCAAGGATTTAATTATAACCTTGTGGACACCATTTCCAGTTAATTATATACCCTTCTTATATACTTGATAAACCACAAAATGCACCCCATTAATGATCAATTGGTATTAAATTAGCTGGAATTAGTTTTTATTAAAACTAAATTAGATTTTTATTTGCAATACAATAAAATAGTGTACCCAGCTCTTGCCACTATGATTTGGGCTATTTCTGTAGAGAGTGATTACCAGATGTCTAATTGGGCAATTAATAGATACAGTTTCCAAATTAACATAATTGAGGGACCTAAAAAAGAAAACAAATTATTCAGGCAGCAGACTGCCTTTTTTGAATTCTGCCATTGAGTCAGGGATGTCGACCAACCCCTGAAAATTCTTCTGGAAAGCACAGATTTCCTGGGCTGGATCCCCACTAAAAGGGTCATCGTGACCATGAAGTGAACAGCTACGACATGCTCTGATGTGGACAGAGTGATTTCCAAGGACACCCAGAAGGGTAGCTTGTTTATAGGCAGGGCTAGGCTGGTCAGGAGGTATCGTGTGCCCACGTGGGCTTTAGAGATACTCGGAGATCGCCGGCTAGATAACGGGGTGTTTATTCAGCTGACAAGAGTCCAAAGGCACAAACCTATCCCCTTCCAAAAACAATTTGCCAGATGAGTTTAGTTTGATGTTCCAAAGCTTTTTCATTTTGCCACTTAATACACCACAGAAGGGATCGAGACTTAACCTCTCCATCGCTGTCATTGTCTCAAATCCCTTTATAATTGCTTTCCCCACATGTTGAGTGCATAGTCCTGGAGTGTGTCCTCTGCCATCTGTGTTCTCTTAAGGGATAATCCTGACCATGACTTGTAAATAGGCTCCGTTCAGACCCAATCTGGAAAGGGAGGTCTCAGCTGCTCTGCTCACTCTGGGTGCTGGGGCCTCCCTGTCTGCGGGTCCAATAGTCTTTCCAAGACTCGGAATATTGTGCCCACAGACTAAAACCAGTGAAGATTACTGAAAATTTAAAGTATAAGCTTTATATATATATATTTTATCTGCTTTAAAGCTTTGAAGTTTTATGTAAAGCTTCTTAAAAAGGGGTGAGTAGATGAACTTCATTTGTACTTGAAGTCCTCATGAAGGTTTTCTGCTATTCATTTCTTCTGGGGTCAGGCTGGGCTGCTATAGTTTAGTGCCCCTTTAATAACTGCCTTTCTTTCCTTATCTGCTTCCTAGCTCCATGTGAGCCCTCCCATCGCCTACTCATTCTGTGGTGTCAGTCACTCCTCTCTTTAGCAGCTCATTCATTTTGCAAATAAACGGTGAGCTTACTCTCCTGCCCAGCTCTGCAGGCCGACTGGGCCCAGATGGGAGAGAGACAGACACTGGGCCCTATTCTCAGGAGGTGTCATTAGGGTGCGAGAAACAGGCTGAAGAGGTAAGTAACTATCTACCTAATTACAAATTATCATGAGTTCTGTGCAAGGCAAAAAGTAAAAGGGAGTTAGAGGGAAAATAACAAGGACATCTTCTTTAATTAGGTAAACAAGAAAGGCATCTTTGAAAACAGGTTATTTAAGCTAGGAACTGAGTGGGAGAAAGTGTAATCAGGGCAAGGGGAGAACATTTCAATAGGGCTGACGTGGGAAGAAGCAAACATCCCAGGGTATTGAAGAAGCTGGGAAGCTGAAAGTAGAAAAATGTGATCACAGCATGACGAAGGGAGAGGAAGGTGGCACAGGGAGGAAATACGAAGTGGCCGTTACAGCAGGTGCCTGGGGACCACGGGAAGGAGCCAAGCAGTCAGAAACTTTGCAGTCAAGCAGCAGAATGACCTGATCTCAGTGGGCTTTAAGGTCATATCAATCTTGCTGATTGGTGGAGAATGTCTAGGAAGACGAGGAGAGAGGCAACAGCTGAAGGAAGGCTATTGACAAGAGCAACGGTGCCTTGGGGTGAGGGGTGGGCAGTGGATGGGCCCTGGAGGGGACAAGTGGGACAGACTGTAGAAAAGGGGGGACACAGTTGGCTTGGCTGTGGGGATGGGACCACAGAAACCTCAGGAAGGCTCCTTGGACTCTGGCTTGAGCAATGAAGTTTATTTCTTCATTCGCCAGCCATTCCTCAAGCACTTTCTGTACGCCAGAAGTCAGATGTTACAGGTGAATTATACTAAAAAGGTCCACCGTGGAGGTGACATCCCTTGAGAAGAGTTACTGCAAGGCTTTCTTCTCTGTCCAGTCATTCAAAATTTGATTTGGAGGGTATAGAACTTTTATCAACCATAATTCTATTCTATTCTATTCTATTCTATTCTATTCTATTCTATTCTAATCTCTTCTGTTCTATTCTATTCTATTCTGTTCTATCCTATCCTATCCCATCCCATCCCATTCCACTCCACTCTATTCTATTTATTATTTTTTTAAATTTCAACATTTTAAGGGGATACAAGTATTTTTGTTACAGAGACTGTTTTTATAATACTTTAGTCAGGGCTATAAGTGTGCCCATCACCCCAGTAAAGCTCATTGTACCTGTTAGGTAGGTTTTTGCCCCTCCCTTCCCTTTCTTGAATTTCAGCAATTTTTACTTTTTTCCATCAGCCATAATTCTGACACAATCCGCTTTGTCCATACTGCTTTTGTTCAGTGTGAATTTAGCCTCCTCTGAAACAACTTCGCTTCTCTCCTTCTGGGCCTGGAGGGATTTCAGAAACTCCCTTGATGCTGTCAGATTATGGACAATCAGTAGGTCCAGGGTCATCTCTTTGAGTGGGACTAGGGTGACCCACTGAAATGCCCTTCACTTTCAGGCCAGGCTGCTAGTGCCACAGCCCTCGTCTCTTCCTTTGGGGCCTCTTCAGGGATTTGTTATAAAAGAACTTCACAACCAGCTCTAGTGTCACTTTTAAATAATGTTTCCTCTTAATTAGTATAGCACCACAGATCACCCGCACACAGTAAAATCTGAAAAATACAAAACAATAATACAAATTACAATCATTCACGACCCCACTTCAGTTTTATAAAGTCGTTTTATAATTCTGATGCTTTCTTTATATGACATATGCGTATTTCCATGAAACTTCACTGCAAAATTTTATTTTAAAGTTAACAATAATACAAATTTGTTTTTAAGTACTCTTTCATAGACCCAACTTAAATTCTTTGGACATAGGAGATATTTTCAGTGTATCACTCTCAGAAGTCTATTTTCAATGAAGGGTTTTGGCAAGAACTTCTTTTGTTATTCAGGATTATTGTGTTTTTATTTGTATTCTAGACATAGAATTAAGAAGTCAAAAGGTAGGCACATCTTAAAAGCCCACGATACTTATTGCTAACTAGTCCCTAAAAGAGTTTTGCTAATTAACGCTCCTCAGAGCAGCGCAGGAGAGGAAGTTAAGCCAAACTCTTTCAAACATCATTTTCTCCTCTCTCCTGCCTGTTAAATGTTTAATGTGTGTTAATTAGATGGGTGACAAATTGCCTCTCAGTTTTTTTCAAATGCCTTTTAAAAAAATTCGTATTAGGGAAGTTGAAAATCTCCCCCCATGTAGGTGCTAGTTCACTTCTAATTCCTCTTTTTAGGGATTGTTTTGTTCAAGTCCCTTTGCTCATTGGTTACGATCCTGGTTTTCATGTTTTCTTTGTCTAAAATCTTTATAGATGTGGCAACGCAGGGTTCTTTCCGCCTTTACTGGCTTTGTTCTTTTCTGGGTGAGGACCCCCTTGTCCCTACACGGCCACTAGAATGAGCTCTCAATTGCATAGATGCAATGATGCCAATCCCTTGCTACTTATTTATTTACTTTTAGAATAGGTATGCATTCCCACTGCTTGCCTGGAGTATTCTGATATCCCTTAGCTTCATCATTAGAGCTTCAGAATGTAGAGATTTGCAACTTGGTTTCCCACCTGCTCCCGGCATGTGCACAGCGGTCGCCGCCACTGCAGCTCTCCCTGTTGCTGAGAGAGCCCGCTCTCCTCAGTCTTGTCTTTGCCTCTGCTGCCTGAGTTCCCTTCTCCCCAGCTCTGCATGCTCCAGGCTTTCCCACAGCTCAGTCCCACATGCAGACTCCTCTGGCAACCTGTTCTCACCCTCTCTAGTTAGACACCTTCTCTCCATCACCAGAGGTTCACAAGTTTTGCACACGTTGGAAACACAGAGAGCAGCCGGGTTAGAGCTGCATGTGCACACGTCCCATCCATCCACATCTCCTTCCAATCACTCAACAGTAAGCCAGTTATCTGGTGAGCTTCCATTATATGCCAGGCACCGTGGATGCTGGATGAACATTAGCCCTGTTTTCAAGGGGCTTACACACTACTGAGTGCAATAGATGGGCACATAGATAACTAAATGTGATTCTGTAACTACTATAGTAACCCCCAAATAGTCTGCAAGTGCCTGGGAAAAAAAGAGCCATATTCGCGATGTCCCTTTCATTCACATATGTTTTAATGAAGAAATGGTGTCCAAACTCTGAGGATTTTGTGCTAGAAAGTGTGACTTCTTGTGTCTACATGTAAGAAGATATAGCAAAGACGGTAGCATTTTAGAAAGTCCTGTATATTAAAAGTATTCCTACATCAGGAATGCAGCCGGAGCTGGTCCCTAAAGACCCATTCCACGTCTGTCGTTAGGAGCCAAATGACTGTAGTCTTTACTCAGAATAATGAGCAGCGGTGCTGATTGCCCTTATAACGTCCAACAGCCAGAACCATTCAGAGCTATCACTCTGAGAATACAGCTCTAATTCAGTGTTGTCTTAATCAAATACTTCCTTGTCAATTGCTTATTCTTTTGATGTGGTTGCATACCTGCTCCTCAGGGCAGGTGTTAGCCATGACAACTTTATTACATCTCTGCTCAAGTGACCTACAATGACCCAGATCCTGCTAGAATCATTTTTAAAGCAATGGTGGCACCAATATATCTGATTATGTGCATGCACTGAAAAGTGTTAAATAATTAATGCCTTAAAGTCCCAAAGAGAAGGAATTCTTCTTATAGCCGATGTAAGAAATGAGACACTGAGTGTCTTAATTTCTTGCATGTTCTAAGTAACAACTATTTTACATTGCACATGAGTTTTATGGCCACCCTGTGTATGTCCCCCTGCCTTTGGTTGCCATGTTACATCTACCTGGAATGCCCTCTCCATGATTATTTCCCCGGCAGGACGTGGCATTTTCCGCTGGAATTTCCCTGATGTCAACACCACTCCTCTTAGCTTAGTACAGTTTGTACCCTGCCAATTTATGAACTCAGAGAGAGCAAAACTCATCCTCACTACTTCTGCAGCATGCTATAAATGTCTGTTCATTCAAATCAGTTAGAAAACTAATAACCAAGTAGTAAAAGAAAGGAGAATATAAACAACCCCCCCACAATAGAAAACACAATTTTATAGTAAGCATTGGAAATAAAATATTTAAAATCATTAATGAAATATGGTAACTAAAACAAAGTTATAACACTGTGGGAGGCCAAGGTAAGTGGATTGCTTGAGCTTGGGAATTTGAGAACAGTCTGAATAAGAGCAAGTCCCCATCTCTACTAACAATAGAAAAACTAGCTGGGAGTAGTGGTGCATGCCTGTAGTCCTAGCTGCTTGGGAGGCTGAGGCAAGAGCATTGCTCAAGACCAAGAGTTGTGAGCTATGATGATGCCAGAGCACTCTAGGGTGACAGAGTGAGACTCTGTCTTAAAACAAAATAAAACAAAACAAAGAAACAAAGTTACCATCACTAAACAAACACGGCCTTAAGATGATAATGCTAAGTACTATAGATCTTATAACAACACAAGGATAGATCATCTATAGCCATAGCACAACAGTATGCATGGAGTTTTATTTATGAGAGAAATGCAATATGGAAATGAATTAGTGAATCTTCTATAGTTTGAAGATATCCCCAAAGTTAGATCCTAATGCAACAATGTTGAGAGGTGGGACCTTTAAAAGGTGATTAGGTCATGAAGGCACTGACTGCATGAGTGGATAGATGCTGTCCTTGCAGGCGTGGGTTAGTTATCATGGGAGAGGGCTCCTGGGGAAATGACGAGGCTGGCCCACTTCCCGTCTTGCTCATTCTGGCCCTCCATCCTTCCATTGTGGAACAGAGCAGCAAGAAAGCCCTCACCAGATACAGCCCCTGGGTCTTGAGATTCCGAGCCTCTAGAACGGTAAGAAATAAATCTTGGTTCTTTATAAATCACCCTCTCTCAGGCATTCTGTTACAGCCGCACAGAATGAACTAAGATGCAATCCAACAATGAAGATGATCTTTATTAAATTGTGTATTTCATAACATATAAGAGCTGCAAAGAAAACAGGCATGATCTGACTTTGGGTGTTATACCATGGGTGAATCTTTAATATACTTTATTTTTATTTTATCAATGCACTTTACTGCTTCAATAGCAAAAAAAAAAAAGTTAATAAACATCTTTTTAAAGCTGGGTTCTAAAGTTCCATATTAAAATATGATGTGATTTCTAGTAACTTCATATTTGCATGACACTGTGACCCAACACAATTTAAAAAAATTTAAAGATATTTATTTTCCCTCCTCACACATATACTGTGTGTATAAATTTATGAACCTGTATGAGTATGACTGTTATGTTACACTTATGTTAGAAAATAAATGATAGGCACACTCCAGGTAAAGATGAAGGCTATGTTAACCAGCTTGATGAAAATATTTCAAATGGTATATAAACACAGCACACTGTACCCTAAAAAAAAAATAAAGAAAATATAAATAAATGCCTTATGCTTTCTTTTCCTTGTCAAATACCATTAAAATGACAGTATCCTTTTTCTTAAAGTACAAATAACAGCAGAAAATGAAAAAGGGAGCAAAACGACAAAGCTCTGGAAGCTGGAAAGCAAATGAATGAATGGTAGTCACTTGGCAGTGACTGAGAAAAATGAATCTTAAGCTGGTCGTGGAGAAGGTTGGGAGGCAACTCAGTTTAGACTACAGAATGCCCAAATGGCCATGGATTGGACAGCACTGGTCACCTCTGAAAGTGAATGTGAGGACGGCACTTTGCAGAGAAGCAGGGCTCACGCTGAATGTGCCCCAGAGAATCAACTTGTTTCCATATTACGTCCTCATTCTGCTGAGCAACTTCCTGTCTCCAATCCCGCACGAGGCTGAAGTTCTGTTCTCCACAGAAGGTAAAGCAAAGAGTCCGCTTTGCAAAATAGGCATCTTTATAAAAGAAATAGGCTTTTTAGAACTATCACTCTGGTGCCTCGAGTGAGGAGTTTGACAGGTGAGATGGAGTCAGAAGGTAGGGAAGCCACTTAGCAGGCTGTGAAGACTAGCTATGAGGTCATTTGCAGTGTGAATCCCTGGAGGGAGATTTTTCAGAAAATAGAAATCACAGGGCTTAGTAAGTGATTGGATATAGCAGAAGGAGCAGAGAGGGACAAGTTAAAGACAATTCCCATATTCCTGTATCGGGTGACTACATTCTCCGTCTCTGTCTGTCTCTTTCTTCCTTCTCTCATGATAAGCCCTGGAAGCTCAAATCTTTTTAGAAAGAAAGTGGAGAGAACGCAGGTCAGTCATCACCTTCCCACCAACTCTCAACAGCAGTGGGGTTCTATGAGTAGACGGACCATTTGGGTGAGATGCTTGTAACCCAGACTGTAGAGACTTGGGATGTAAATATGGATCGATGCCTTCTTTGTGTGTAAATTAGCCACTCTTACCATGTGCCACCTGGAAAATGCTTCCATTTCTCTTTGCTATCCTCATCCTTAGAAAAATAACACCTCATCCTGGTATCAGATCTGTCCTCAGCCCATTTTTCCGTGCAAGTTGTGGATACTTTTATTGGATCGTGTTGCTGGAAAGCAGAGCAGGGGAAGAAGGACAAATCAAGTGAATGCTTGCTTTTCCTTTTCTGGGCAACATTTATTTTAAGTGGCCTTTCCTGGTAGTTGGCCATAAAATGAAACGTATTTTAATCTCAGGCCATCTTTTAAAAAACGGTGTGTTCTGTTTCTGTGTCTTTCTGATTGCCGAAGGAATCAAGAAGCAAAAATAGTGACCTTGACAATGGCTGAATACGGCATCTCCACTCGGTTTATCTACTACAAAGTTAACATGTCTGGTTCTGGGTCCACGTCCACTTCCTGAAAGCCACATGCAGTTGAGTCTTTAAAAAAAGATAAAAGGGCTCAAGTACAACCTGGACTTTACCTAACAGATGCAAACAATGTAACCTTATTGTTTGTACCCATATATCAACCTGAAATAAAAAGATAATCCCTTAAAAAAAAGATAAAAGGTTTTTCCATTATGACTGAGGAACAATGGCAGAGTATTTGTGTGGCTGACGCTGTCACATCCTTTTAAAGGGAACAGCTGGTAGCTCAACGGCTTTCTTTCTTGTAGAAAAAGTACCTCTTGCTCTAAAGTTTCAGCAGGAAACTGCTGCTTCATCATCAAGTCATGTCACATATTTTATAGTGCTAAACCTTGCCGTAGGAGGTGAGAAAAAAAAATGAAAGAAAATTGATGCCCTCTACGAATCGGGGCCAGTGAACAGAAGGTAATGGGTGGGCATAAAACTCAGCATCTACTGAGGCTGAGGGGAGCACAGTCCCCCATTGACATGGGGAACTTGAACATTAGAACCATTTCAGACGCCTGGAGGAACAATAACGCTCAGCAGAGGGTTTATCAGTGGTGGTGTGATCTGATCGTGGGTTCTTAGTGCAATTTCAAGGAGATGGAGTGTGTGAGAGAATGAACTCAATGAAAAGACTTCAGCTCAGAAAGAAGATCAGAAATAACGTGACAAGGCCTTTAGAAACGAGAAACAAGAGTCAGATGTGATATTTTCCACATGGCCAAAGGCATGAAGGCAACAAAATGTGCTACCTTTATCACATAAGAGGAGAAATAATCCTGTTCCGTGGTTTCAAAAGGTAAGAAGTACACCTAAGTAATTAATGTAAAGACAATTAATGTCATTTATATGTAAAGAGTGTTTACAAACAATTAACAATGTCACAATGATATATAAGGGAAAGGCAATACTGAACATTGCAAGAGAAGAAATGCACCCGGTGAATAAATATTTATAGGGTTTAGCTTGATTGGTGAAGAATGTTATCTAGAACAACCATGAGGTGTCATTCTGCATCCTTCATTTCAATGGAAAATGATGACACAGACGTCGCACTGGAATGGTCACATCTCTTCGTTGCTAATGGCAATAAGTTTTTATGAATCTGTTATAGGAAGCAATGTGTCCAATGCTATAAGTATATTCCTATCTTATTATCAATATCCTGGGAATCATTCCTGGGTTTGATAATCCTAAATGCAGGAAGAGGTGACTGGAGTTGTTACTCTCTGTATGTTTGTGTGTTTTTAAAGCTTACAGATAGAAGAAGCTAACACAGGACAGGTGAAATAAACGGTGACATCCCTATGGCCTAGATGAAGAATAAACGTCCTAAGTATGGCTACTAGGTAGCACCATGAAAGGCATGTGTAGTCTCCACTTAGGTAGAAAATGAGTAAGCAGGATGTTTCATGGGAAGTGAACTATGATTCTAACTAGGTAAAAATAATAGCTAACACTTATAAAATAGTGTTTATTGCCAGCCACGGTGTTGAGCACTTTGCATTGATTACCCTACTGAATCTTTGTAACGGCCCCAGGAGGTTAGCATCCCAGATGAGCAGACTCTGACTTGGAGGGATTCAGTCCCTTGCCTTGGATGGCAGATCTAGTGAGCAGTCCTGAGTACTCCGGAGTATTCAGCTCTGGACTTGTTAACCACTATCGGATCAACCTTTCTGTAAGAACAGAGGCAAAGAAGTGGATGAGAACATGAACAATTTAAAAAGTGTATTCACGATAGAATTGTTATTTTTATTCTCTACTTTTAGAAGACTTTTTTTTCCCTAGGTAAGGGACATTAACACTGTCCATGTGATTTAAGTTAACCAAATACTATTTCTGATTTGTTGTCTGACTACCTTTTAAAACAGAAATCAATAAACATTTGCAATTTCTAAACCAGGTTCACATTATAGATTCCTTATTGATCTAGAGCTGAAAAAGTACAAAATAATCTTAAACTCTTGAAAAACAAGTGTCCCCATGGAAGTTATTATAGTACATGGAGCCAGGTAACTTAGTTTAAAGCATCATTTGAGCTTTCTAAGTGGGGTATTTATAAGGCAAAGAATATAGAAAAGGCAGAATTTTATCACTCTTCAAAGACAATTTTGCATAAATACTACCAAGAAATACAGCGTTTTTTTTTTATTTATACATTATTTTCGTGTCTTTTAAATCATTAACATTTAAACACCTAGAAACTGACTTTTGGTGATTAACCTTTAAAAAATGAATAGTCTGTTTATCCCTGTGTTTCAAAGGTCTTGACACATCACGATAGCTCCAAACATGTTTAAAGATAGAGCATAAAAGAGAAAAAAAATAGAGGAAAGGAAGAAAGAGTAAATAAATGAAGACTGGACAGGACCTAGGGAGTCAAATTTTCTCATGCAATATGACATTCTCCACCAAGATGCCTATAGCAAAGAAATTTATTTTCTACCTCTGAATCTTTTCCCCAAGAAAAGAGCATCAAAAGAAGTCCACCTCCACGACATGCCTGATAAGACATTATATAGAAGCAAATGATATTTATTTTATCCCTGCAGTTCCCAGAAGTGCAGTGTACGGGGAGGGATTAACTGCTTTTTACACTGGAGTGGGTATGGATTTGGGATTGGGCACAGCTATCTCTGCTAGAGAAGATTTGGCTCCCTTGTATGTCAAGGACTCTAAGAGTGTTTCGATTATGAGAAGGACCTTGCTGAGCCTGGGAAGGTGAAGAGGAGGTGAAAACCAATGCTCCTGTGAGTTACGGAAGAATATTCTGCAGGTTGAACCACTGTTAGGTGGAGGGAAAGAGGTGTATTTTAAAGAGCATCTAATTTGAAAGCTATAAATGTTACTGATTCTGTTCTAAGTAGAAATCTACACACACACACACACATACACGTATCTGTACACCTATATCTGTATCTATATGAATATACTAATATATATGATATATAGCATACAGATAAATAAGCAGTTAGATGTAGGGTCTTACTATTTAAAAATCTGCTAGAAAGTTGTAACATTAGCACCTAGAAGCTAGAGAAATGAATGCTTAATATTTATTAGATTCTACCATATGCTAAATATTTTACATACCTGATCTTATTTTAGTCTTATCTGTGATCCTATGAGGATTACCTTGTTTTAGAGCTGAAGAAACAAAGGCTTCATGTAGTTAAATAATTTTCCTAAACTTTACTCACCAGAAACAAGGAGGCTGGACCTCAAGGTTGAGTCTGTAGCCTTTAGTTTTCTTCTCCCATACCTCTGCTGACTTTAAAATATATTGATGGCTCCCTACACTACTGCAATGGATTGGTGTCTCAAATCCATTTGTTCTCAACAAAGAGCCACAAGACACCGAGAGGCTGGACCAAGTTTTATTTTTCATTAAGTGGAGTTATGAGAATAAACAAGAAATATTGCTAACATAAAATACAATGCACCCTTCTGCTCAGGAATGAGTTAGAAATCCAAGAAAAAACCAAACCAAGCCACAACTAATAACTAGATATTTTTTTGGCTGAAGCAACGATACCAGGATTACTTAGTATTGATGCTCTATTCACGGGGTTAGGGCAAAGGCTGGAGAACTCTCAGATACTGGAACAGTAATTATCCTGCACCAGAGACAGAAAGATCTCTTTGGTTTGTAAGAAAAACTACTTGGGTTACCTTATCATGACTCTATAAGGATCTTAGAAGTATAATCTTAATACAATTGTGAAATGAAGAAGTAATTTGAGGATCCTCCATTCTGTTGTAGAGTTCCTTTCTACATTACTGAAAGTATTCTATGAACAGTAACTAAGTTATTTAATAAAATGGACAGAAATTCAGTTATCATCTCTTCTTTGACAAATTACTCTGTCAATTTAAAAAAAAAGTCTTTGGACATAGATTGAACTGATAAAAATATTTTGAACAGGAAAAAAAAAAAAAAACACTTTCCAAATCCTTTTAGAGCTTTTTAAAGAACACAAATGAGGTATAATTTTTAAATGAGATAAAATACATCTTAAGTCTGATTCTGAACTTTATAAGGTTTTTATTTCACCTCTTTGATGTTGTGTCTTCCCAACCTCCCTGACGTCATCATTCATTCACTTTCCCATAATACCTGAGTCTCCAGGAACGTCTCCACTCCATATGCATCAGATTTCACTTCATAAAAGCCACAGGCACAGTTCTGATCCTGAAAAGTCAGAGTATCATTCCCCAGTGTTTGGGGTTTGGGCTGAGGACACCCATGGAGGACCACAGAACTGGTGAGAGTATCTTGGATGAGTCACTTTACCAGGTTTTCTAGTGTGTTTTATTTGCAAAGAGGAATTGGGCTTCCCTGAAAAAGTGGATATGAACCTTGTCTTCTTTCTGGAAGGCGCTGAATTGTGTGACCACAGCCAATGAGAATTCTGATGCTCCGTGACTCTACACTCCCCGAGGAAAGGCATTAGGCCAGAGTGAGGGATGAACATTCTCATCACTTTGGTTCTCACTGAGCAGGTGCATGCTCAGGTCTCCATCTGCCACGGGAGAGGGGCTGTCCTGTTCAGGACCCACGTGGTAGTCTCAGGTTGAGTAAGACAGCGCACCAACTAGGATCTACATGGACCCATGCAATGGGTTGTCAGCACGCACGGTGGTGAACAGTGCAGACTCTGCCATCAGAAGGCCTGAATTCAAATTCTGACTTCATCCTTTGCTAGTTGGGCAACCTCTCTGGGTTTTAATTTCTTTATGTATAAAGTAGGGATAATAATAAAAGCATCTGCCTGGACAACGTAAGTTCTCTTTAGTGTAAGCTATTACGTTTTTTCCCCAGAGCACACAGCGTATTATACCATATACTTTATTGTGCTTATTGTTTTTCATCATCACCCCATGAGAATGAGCAGGAACAAGGGCTTTTGTCTACTTACTGGCATAGAGACTTCTGTTATTCATTGTATAGTGCCTGGTCTACGATGGGTCTTTAATGGACTGTGGTACTGTGGTAGGTACTTCTGGACTAATTGAAGCACACAGAGGATGCTCAGGAAACGTAAGCATCATTACATGAGGACATGCTCAAATACTTCTTTGCTCTCCCTTCTCCTTTATTATCCACAACATCTAGAAAAGTCTTGTATATTCTGGCCTGATCTGTGCTGAGTGAAGGGCAATTCAGAGCAGACGATTTCACGGCTGAGACACAATGGCCCTGGTGCTCCCCTGGGCACTGTCCTGCCTGCACCACAGGGAAACCATCAGAAATCGCAAGAGACCCCGTAGGGGAGTTCAGTTCCAGTTTATCACTCAGCAAAGGCAGGACCTTGGGCTTTTATAAGGTAAAATGGGAGAAAAAATCTAATTCTATTTTTCTTTTTTAAAAATTTGTTTTTAAATCATCACTGTGTACATTAATACATTTATGGGGTACAATGTGCTGATTTTATGTACAATTTGGAATGCTTACATCAAACTGGTTAATATAGTCTTCACTTCACTTACTTAGTTGTGTTAAGACATTCATACTCTACTCTGTATAGTTTTGACATGTACCCTTGCCTTGTGCACATTAGATGAGGTCCCACCACTGAGGGACCAGGTCCCACCTTCCCTCCTCCTGACCTCCCTCTCCCTCCTCTTCCCTCTTTCTTTCTAGACTATAGTTGTGTTTTATCATTCATAAGAAAGTATCGGTGATTACATATTAATTTCATAATAGTACTGAGTACATTGGATACTTTTTCTTCCATTCTTGAGATACTTTACTATGAAGAATATGTTTCAGATCCATCTAAATAAACATTAAAGATCTTTTTTGTGGCTGCATAGTACTCCATGGTAAACATGTACCACAGGTTGTTAGTCCATTCATGGGTCGATGGGCACTTGGGCTGCTTCCATGACTTGGCAATTATGAATTGGGCTGCAATAAACATTCTGGTGTGAATATCTTTGTTGTAAAATAATTTTTGGTCATCTGGGTATATACCTAGTAGAGGAATTGCAAGATCAAATGGTAGGTCTATTTTTTAGTTCCCTAAGTATTCTCCAAACTTCTTTCCAAAAAGGACATATTAGCTGGCATTCCCATCAGCAGTTCAGAAGTGTTCCCTTCTCTCTGCATCCATTCCAACATTTGTAGTTTTGGGTTATTGTGATGTGGGCTTCTCTTATTGGAGCCGGATGATATCTCAAAGTGGTTTTGATTTGCATTTCTCTGATGATTAAAGATGATGAGCATTTTTTCCTGTGTCTGTAGGCCATGTGCTTGTCTTCTTCAGAGAAGCTTCTGTTCAAGTCTCTTGCCCACAATGAAACAAGGTTATTTGTTCTTTTCTTATTAATTAGTTTGAGTTCTCTGTGAATTCTACTTATAAGACCATTGTCAGAAACATAACCTGCAGATATCTTCTCCCATTCTGTGGGTTGCCTGCTTGCTCTACTGTGTTCTTGGCTTTGCAGAAGCTTTTCAGTTTGATCAGTCAGGGATGGAGACCTAATCCCAACAGCATTATGAGGGGACAAGGTCTGTGATGATGTGTTGTCTTTTGGTGGCCAGCATTTTTGTCTCCCCCTGGGCATAATGAGATGAAACAAGAATGATAAAATTACTTAAACAATGGAAGTGTAGCTGTTATTTATGAAGTGTGGTTGTGATTTACTGAGTGATCTTCTAGCCCTTCACAAGCATGATCACATTTAATCCAAAAAGTCAGAGTTAGCTAGGCATGCTGTGGCCATTTTCAATGGAGGCAACAGGCTCAGTGAAGAGTAGCAATACACCCAGTGTCCCTCAGTGAGGATGCTGCAGGGAGAGGGATGGACCACGTGCATCTGGTCTACTGTGGTTCACAGACACAGGGCTGGCCTGACCAAGGCTGTGCATGGTTCCAGATTTTGAAGGCAGGTGGTTGATAGGAGAAGAGCACATAGCTCAGAATTCACAGAACACTGCTTTAGGAGGTGGGTAACATGCCATGAGAGGGGAGGGCCGAAGAAGCCTAGAGGATGGAGAGAATGCTTTGTAGAAACAGTGATGTCTCCTGGACAGCAGGAAGGAAATGGTAAGATTTTGTGGTCCCAGACTGTTAGGGGACACAGGCCAGACAAGATGGGACTGGGACACAGGTGGCAACAACCTGTGTGGGGACAGAGATGTGAATGACCCTGCTGCAGCTGGGGGACACTGCATAATGACCTGGCTTGGATTTTAACGCTCAAATCAACACCTAGCTGGGGTTCCTAAACTTGTGCATGCATAGAAATCGCCTGTGAGGCCATTGACTAAAAAGCAGCTTGCTGGGTCCGTCAGGTTTGGTGCAGAGCTGGGGAGTCTGCATTTTAATAAGTACCCTGAGTGCTTCTGGACCGCACCTTAAGAAATGTGGCTATTTATGATGAAAAACCAATGAACGTTTTAGAAAAGAAACGCACTTAAGAATGTGAGTGTGGAGTACTAGTCAGCCATCAAAAATCTGGATGGAACTGCAGACCATTCTCCTATGTGAAGCATCACAAGAATGGAAAGATAAGTGAAACATATACTCGCTATTAAACTGGAATGAACCTGATCAGCACTCACATGCACAGATGGAAGTAAAAGGCAACAGAAAATCAAGCCAGGGGAGGGAGGAGCCGGGGCAGTTGAAGTCACACCTAACGGGTACCATACACATCATCTGGGTGATGAACACGCTTGCAACTTTGACTCTAGCAGGATGAAAGTAACCCAGGTAACCAAAACATTCGTAACCCTGTAACACTCTGAAATAAAAAAGAAATAAAACATGTGGGCATATGTTTTATAAAATCTCCTTCAGAGGCTTGAAGGATGACCAGGAACAGGAGAGCTGAGGCTCAGTGACACAGCCCAGCCAGGGCAGCTGAGGAGGCTGGGGCTTCCATGGAAGCTGTGGGCAGTTCTGTCTCCTGGGATCTTTATTCACTAGAGTCATGACCCACTGGATGGGACAGTGATGGCGTGCAGAGCCACACCTGCTAGGAGAAAAAAATTCTACATTAACAACAGGAAGGAAACATTACCTGGAATAAAACAAGCTTGACATGCAGGCTGTGTATAACTCAATCTGAAATACTTGGAATAAGCAGAGTTGTTTAACGTCCATGACCTTTGGGGGTATCTCAGAGGCATAGATGTCGTCAATGAACACAGCAGATGCCATGCCAAATGCGGCTCTGCACCCCCACATAAAGGGATGGAATGGGTGGTATTCATTCATTCATCATTTACAGAGAACATACGAGGTAGGTAGAAATAGCAGCAAGGACAAAAATGGCTGATCCCGGCCTACTCTTTGGAGTGGAAGTGGTAGAACGGTAACACAAGTAAGGACACAACCAGTTCTCGGAGAGGCCTGCAGAAAAGTCTGGACGTCTTCAGAGGCAGGAGCAATGGCTTCTAGCTTGGATGATCCACTGGGCAGTGGGCCTTGGAAGAGGGATAGGGTTGTCCCTACAGAGATTAGACTGGAAAGTTTTCTAGCTGAGAAAGTAGCTTGAGGGAATAACTGGAGACAGCCAGTTGGGGATTGAAAACATAGGACATATAAACTGAAGCTTAAGGTTTGTAAATGGCTAACAGATTGGAAACAACACTGACAAGTAAAGGAAACTACGGTTACTGGGCTTTTGCCGCTTACCAGGAATGCTCTAAGTGTCCTGAATGTATTGACTCCTAGTGTTGCAGTAACCCCATAGGGTGGCCCTGAATAACAGGCTAATGAGCTGACTGTATTCCCTGGGGCAGTGATCTCAGATTGTGCTGCCCTGACCCGTATTCTGTGCAGGTGAATATTCTAACTGAGGGGTTAGAAAGAGAGTCTAAGGGGGCAAAGACTCCCCTGACTAAAGTCTACACTGTTTTCATCTGTTTTATTATCTATGCTTTTATATAGTTTTTATTTAGGGAAAACGTTACTTGCTTAATTTTTCTTAAGTCTGAAAATTACTTCAAGTGGTGGAATGTCATGATAACAGTGGAATATGTAAACACGAGATTAATCTGGGAGTTTGGGCAGGATTGCATAAGACAGAAAGTTAGTTTAAAAGTTGTTTAAGGCCAGGCGCAGTGTCTCATGTGTGTAATCCTAACAATATGGGAGGCCGAGGCAGGTGTATTGCTTGAACTCAGGAGTTCAAGATCAGCCTGAGCAAGAGTGAAACCCTGTCTCTGCTGAAAAATTGAGAAAAACTAGCCAGGCATAGTAGTCCCAGATATTTGGGAGGCTGAGACAAGAGGATCACTTGAAACCAAGAGTTTGAGTTTGCTGTGAGCTATGATGATATCATGGCATTTACCTAGGGTGACAGAGTGAGGCTCCACCTCAAACAAAAACAAAAAAAGAGACTAGAGAAAAACATAATTATACTCAAGTTATGGGGAGGAGAAGGAGGGAGGAGAGACAAGGGAGAAGGGACGGGGCAGTGTAAGGTCTGACTTAATGGGCAGAATGCACCTTGAGCCAAATGAGCACACCTCCTGCACGAAGGGCTCAACTACAACTTGGGCTTTACCTTACAAATGTAATTAATAAGACCTAATAACTTGGACCCTCATATGAATCTGAATTTTTTTTTAAGTTGTCTATATAGCCCAGGTAAGAGACAGTGGAGCCCAGTGCATGGGCAGTGATGGCAGCTCTGCTGGGTACAAGAGGGAGGTAAGGAGGGTCCCAGAGCTGAGGGATAGGTGGCTCCAGATGACTTGGGAAGTGGGTGAGGAGAGCAGTGGAGGAGGGAAGAGGACAGGATGGCTCAAAGTGAGCAGAGCAAGCCGGGCTCATGGGCTGAGGGGAGGAGCTCAGGTCCGGCTGTAACCAGGTTCTATCTTATCATCTTCTTTCTGTACATAGGAGTCTGGTTTTCCCTCCAGGAAAGACTCTGCGGCTATTCTATATCCAGCACAATCCAGTGAAGTAAGTGAAGTTAAGACCTTGATAAATCTGTACTGATCTAATTTGCCTATCCTCAGGACATCATCTCAAGTTCAAGTTTGAGACTTGGTGGAGACAGAATGTGCCTTTGCTTTGACTTTAAGTAGATGGAGGGAATGTGACACGCCTCCCGTGAGCTCTTGGGGAATGAATTCATAAGGCAGAGTGATAGAGCAGAGAAAGCAAAGTTTTTTTGTTTGTTTCTTTTGTGTTGGTTTTTTTTTTTTTTTTTTTTTTTTTCAACAATGTTAAACCAGAATCAAAAACAAATTTGTACATATAAAAATGGCCTTGGAAAAAATTTTATTTGCAAAAAAAATTTTTCCAACGCCCAATTTTAATTTAAAAATTTTTTTTTTTAATTTGTTTAAACCTTTTTCAAAAAAAAAAAAAAAAAAAAAAAAACCAACACAAAAGAAA